>UELV01136005.1:0-13639 GCA_900490015.1 Megastigmus stigmatizans | reverse complement strand
TATTCATTCTGTGTTAAATAACCATCGTATGTGCACGTGTGAAAATGTAACCTCCAAATTATAATGTCTGTATGTATATATACATCATATACATAAATTATAATGTCTGTATGTATATATACATACAGTCATTATAATTTGGAGGTTACATTTTTCACGCGTGCACATACGATGGTTATTTAACACAGAATGAATATACTTACTATCGAATCTATCAATAAGACTTGATAACTTCCACTGGATTAACAAATTTTTCACAAAGTTATCCATATTCTCTGGTCTCAGTATAAATAAACATTTGTCGTCTTATAGATGCTCAGCAGATCCGTTGTTTGAACGGGAGAGACTACTGGTTACGCCGGTAATAAATGTCGGCTAGGGTGGTATAGTTTACGGAACACCGCTTCGCGGGCGTCACGCAGTTAAAAATTACCGGTCAGGCCGACTGAACTTGTCGGACTTTTTTTTCTGTGTACTTTTTTCAAGCGCGTATCCCAGTTAGTACCTTTATCCACCCAAACGTCGATATATGATAAGTACCTCGGGTATATCGTCATTAATTGTTTTTTCTATATACGTATCCGTAAAGTACGTAAAACTATAATAAATTTTTAGCTTTGCTAAAATAGTTTAAGTATATGAATTTATGGCGTAAAGTCGAAATGGTTATTTGCATTTTTCAAAAGAACTAATTAAGATTTTTTAATTTAACATATCTCATCTGGTTCGCCTTGAAAAAAACACATCGATTTATCCCCAAAGTGTTTCCGCTCAGACCAATAGGAGCCGAGATAATAGCAAAAAACCGCTAAATATTTTCAATTTTTAATGCTTATACATTTTTTAAACAATGCTCCAGTCACTTTACACTGTCCTAAAATTGATATTCGTAATCTGCGCCCTCGAATTAATAAATAGGCACCGGAATATCTGCAATTAAAATTACAACCGTGAAAAGGTGTAAGGCACCTGGGCTATATAGTATGTTATGCAACAAGTGTGTAAAATGCGATTTCACACACGGACTTTGCCGACTACTCGTGCATTCGATCGCTATGACTAAAATTTTTGCGATTATAATAATCATAATAACACATAATGTGTAATCTGCACGAAAAGCAATGCGTAAGATTCAATTATACGTATACTATGTCAAAAAATGTCTTTGTGTGTCAAGTGTGGCCAGCTGAGTGGAAATGTAATCTAAGTACATATCTTTTATATTTTTTTATTAAATGTGGTGTCCATTTCGAGCCAAACTTGTTTTAGTATACTGATTAGATTTATGAGCAATATTAAAATATTAAAAATTTTTTTTAATTTCATTAAAAAATTATGCAGATGTAGCTCAATCCATTTTTGAAGCTCAGTAACACATGTGTGCTCCCACATGCGTTGCACTTGCTTATCTGCATTGCATCTTCGCATTCACCCATTGTGTAAATATGCCAATTAGGACACTTGAACCAAAGACCTTGTTCGAAACCCATTGCTTTATCAATCAATTTTTTTTTCAAGGATAACATTTTCAGCGTGAACGCGCGCGTGAGTGCATATGTTTTGGATTATTGTTTAACAAGATTTAAATTTTATTTTGTAAATGGAGGTATGAATTAACATTAAACAATAACATTAAATAATAAACAATTATTTTATTTATGCATATATAAAAAAGAAATATTAAGTGTTGTTTTATAATTAATTGAGGTTTTGTATATCTTGCTGAGCTATATTAGCCGAGCTATAGTTAGCTTTACATCACTATAACGACAATTATACCTGCCTTAAGAAGTTCGGAGAATCCTAGGTATATGTTCCTATAGGTTTATCCATCATTTTATATGTACTTTACAGTACAACAATTATTACAGTATAAAAAAAATCGACGACATAAGCATTTAAATTTTACATTGTTAGTTCAATATAGAAGATGTATTATGATAATACATGTAGCTTAATATACTAAATTATAAGCTAATAATGCTAAATTATTAAATTAAAAATGATTAATTGCTAGGACATATGTAAATCATATTACTCCTGGCCAAGCAGACTTTGTAGCTCCATCCATCTCTGAAGCTAAAGAGTTATCGCTCAGTAGTCTGTGTGATGTACCACCGATTTTTGCTTCACATTCGTTGCATTTGCTTGTCTCCATTGCGCCTCCACATTCACCTATTGTGTAAACATGCCCATTGGGGCACTTGAACCAATGGCCTTGTTTGAAACCCATTGCTTTCACAATCATTTTCCTTTCAACAAGAAGGATAACATTTTCCTCACACAAGTTTTGCAATTTCGAGATTTCATCTCGAACTTCTCGTTCCATGTTCTCCGTAAATCTTTCGATACTTAGCAATTTCAATACTGTATCATCATATTCTTTTTTATTGCTGGACGCTATCCCACGAGCATCAAGTTTGTGTATTTCTGTCTATAAAATAAATACTTGGTTTATTTCGATTCTGATAATAGGGTTGTTTTTAACAAAACATAGTATATAAAAAACAACGAGTTGTCTAGTTATTAGAACTAATTTCGACATTTTTAGTAACTTACCATGCAACTTAAACGCCCAATTTCTAAATGGAAATCAGTAATTTCTTGTTCAGAAATACGAAATTTGGTAGGGAGTGATTCTGCAAGCGTGGTAACTTGAATTCTCACAAATTCATACGAATCAACAGCATGTTTTTGTAATCCTTGCAGCGTTTTAAATATCTGATACAAAATTTCAATAATAATTCTAAAAGCTTCAATTTCTTGGGCATTTAAAATTTGTCTTCTCTGATTTTTTATTCTTTCTCCTTGCATCAATAATGTTTTTAATGCCCTTGACAACTCAGCGAATTCTAAAACACAAACCCCAAATATTTCAATTATTCTAGCTACATTATGAATCTGAAAAAGTATCAATTAATAATGGAAAAGATATATTAGCATTTTTATATATAAAATTTGAATTATGGAACCTCAAATTGAAAGGCTAATTCAAATTTTCAAAAATTGTTGGAAAAACCACATTCTCTGATTTTAAAAGTTTATGAACTGCCGTATTTATTGTGAATGTCTATTCGCAACCTATAATTTATCATTCTTTCAATTTTCCACTGGCCTCATAGTATATATTAGCCCAAATAAACACTTTTTAGTACAAGAGTTTTGATCATTATTGTACTTAAATGATTAAATGTCTATAACGAATGCATATTATAAACGCCCAGCAATAAAATGCACATAATGATACAGTATTACGGAAAGATTTACGGAAAACATCGAAATATAAGTTTTCGATGTTTTCCGTAAATCTTTCCGTAATACTGTATCATTATATGCATTTTATTGCTGAACGTTTATATTATATTCTTTGAATTTCAAATATTACATAAACATTGATAAAATAGTAAGCATGTCTCCCACATTAAAACTTGTGCTTTCACGTCATTAAAATTATATATATCTCTATTTTTATACATACCTGAAACTATTGAATTTTGTAGCAAAGCTTTTAAAGTTGTCGCATATAGCTTTTGTTTAAAGGTCAAATCCTCTTTGTTTTTATAAAATATCTTCTCCTTTACAAGAAGTACATTGTTTAGATCCTTCTTTATTGGATTCATAATTCGCATGCATTTTTTTATAGGAGTTTCACATCTTGGACACGTTTTCATTTCAATTGAGTCTTTAGATTGACCTATCCATTTCATAAGTCCTTCATTTTCTATGCAATGTGAGCAATCTTCTAGAAATACAAACCTATAATAGAGTAATAAATAATTAGTATACAGTAGCTCTTTTTTTCTTTTATTTAACATCAAAGAATTTTATCCTAAAGAAAAAAGTAATATAGTAGAATATAAATTTTGATTAATTATTCATAATATATTTTTTAAATGCACCTTCCAATATATCTATAATATACTTGTCTTACAAACTTTCTAAGTTTCTGAATGCCTATGTCACTTTTATGAAAAATTAATATGTTTTATGTTAGAGCCCAAAAATCTTTTTTTAAACCAATTTAATCATTTTTGACCGTTTTTCCACAGATAACTTGGAAGGAATTGTGTTAAAGAAAAGTTTATCATACAAAAAAAAAGTATTTTTTTTTAGTCTTTGAACTTCGTCTTGATACTTTGAAAAAAAATCAATTATTTTTCAATCATAGTTAAAAAAGGATTTTTGAGATTTTCAAAAGGTGCGCCATTTCGAAGCCTTTCAATGGATATAGCCCAAAATGGGAAAGTTTCTTTTGTATAATATAATGAGTCAACCCCCAAAATTTCAGCTCGATCCGTCAAAAAATCGCGGAGAAAATCCATTAACTTTGTAACCCACACACATACATCCTTATATGAAAAGAAAATAATTGCTCAAAATCCATTTTTATCATAACAGAAATTGGTTTTGTACTAAAATATGTGACTTTTGAAGTTCGACACTTTTTGCGATTACGAAAGTATAAAGTACTACTACTGTGTAGCGGTTGTACCTAAAAACTACAGATTTAATAAGAAGTATTTAAAATGTTGTATTAATGGTAAGGGTAGTAAGTACGATTCTATTGGACGAGAATACGAGGATACCGAATATCTTATCAAAAATGAATGTATAAAATAAAATATGATTTTTACTTTCTATTCTGTTAGCTATGCGACAACGATAAAGTCATACTCAGCTTACCTTGCATCTGCTTCATTTTCATTACCAAATAATATTTCAGTTAATTGATCCTTGTGACAAAGTCTACAGAGTGGCGGACAAGGATCTCCACAAAAACCTACACATGGATGTTTACACTTTAATTTTTTTTTGCACGGAACATTACAAGGTTCAATGTTACATAATTCGTAACACCGTTTTTTGCATCTCCGATGTTCGCAACCCCAATCGCACCATTGCTAGAAGGAAAAAAGTTACGTCGATTATAATAAGTAAATTAACTGAATTTGAAATACTAAATGTTTTGCTTTTATTTACTTGACAAGGTGTGCAAGGTATTCCACATTTTTTATTGCATTTGCTATGCCGACATTTGAGTTCGCAAGGTCTTTTACAGGGTTCGCAATCATTTCTACATGGAACTGTACATCTAAAACGTAATAAATATAATTACATTTTCAAGTGCATTGTGAACCAAATGGACAGCACTTGAGTTAACGTATCTTCAAAGAAACGAAAAATAAAATTCTACTCAGCATAAGTTTTGGAAAATATAAAATATTATAATTACTCGTGTCCGCAAACTAAAATATTTTGGCATTTTTTTATGCATGCTAAATGTAAGCGTCCTTGCTTGCACCTTCCACAATCTCCTCCACAAGTGTGCTCACAAGCTAGTTCGGTTTTACATGGTTCTTGACAGTACTTTAAGAATTCTACAGGATTTGATCCTAATTAAGAAGAATAAAGTATTTATCATATATGGAGTGAAGCAATACTATTTAATTATTAAATATTTATCGATTTGATATTTACCATCTTTAGCTAAATAACATGGCACTGAGAATGTATGACCGCATGGTGCCGGTTCACTCAGCTTTATCATTTTTTTACACATATATGTGCATTTCTCTTTGCATTTGTTGATGCAAGAATGACCGCAAGGTAATACCATTGTGCATTTATTGCCGCAATTGGAAACAGTGGCTTCTTCACAACATTTTACTTCTAAAGTGTGGCCACAACTACTTTCTTTTTTTACCTATAAAATTATTTATCATTTTTTAGAACAAAATATTAATTATTTTTTCTAGTTAGGCATTTTAACTAAACGCAAAAAATTACAAAATCTATATGTTTTATCGATAAATAGCTAATAGTATATTATGCAACTAAGGAGATGATAACTTGGACAATCCAGAACCCATGTAAATTGACACCTGAGCCGAAGGCGAGAGTGGCAAACACGAGGTCTAGGCTGTCCAATTACTCTCCCGTGGTGCATATACTATTTTTCTTTACATCAGCACCGAAAATGTACATGTCTTTCGCGGGCACCGGGAAGAAATATGGTACTTTTGGTACATGTATAAGGAAAACCTAATTATTTTGAATTTCATTATATTAATCAGATCTTAAAAATTATTTCATCTTTTACAATAATCATTAGTTAAGTAGGCAATGTGCTTGTTTCTTAACTATTGATTTCAGTATACGTAAAGATGTGAAACATTGCATCCCATAGTTTTAAAATAAAAAACCAAAACTAAGAATTAATTTTATCTTAAAATGTATACTCACTAATACTGAACAGTTCCCACAAGTGTCAAAACATTGTAACATGCATTTATGACCACAATTTAATTCGCAATTGCATTTTTTGATGCATGTAATTTCTTCTACATTTTGAGAACATTTAATTTTCTTGTAGTAATGTCCACAAGAACGGCTCTTGTCTACCACTATGGAACATGGATCACATTCCTCATGACATTTTTTCTTGCACTGATGTTCATTTTCGCAGTTGAGGTTGTACTTAACACATTCGTTATCACACTTGTACTACAAACCACAGAAATAATATTAAGTCAAACCATTGCTAAAACTGGAAGTAAATTTTAATAAAAAATGATTTCGAAATAATATAAACAATACAGTATACCATTATGTGGTCTGGATCATTAGTAACATGACATTTCAACTTGCACGCGTGGCCACATGGCAAACGATTCTCACAAGGATACGTGCAATTACATAAATCCAGAGGAGTATGACAGCGCTTCTTAATATTATGACCGCAATCTGGCAAAGTCGCATCAACCTAAAACAAATAAACCATTTTTAATTCAGAGCTTTATAGGTCAATATACATAAGATTTACTTTTGGAGTTAAAACGAAAAATTTTATAATTAATTATTATTATCGTCATATAAATTGCATAGGTTTATTAAAACTCATTTAAAACACTTTGATTCTTAATTAAGATCGATATAATTTGGCTTAAGTTTATTTATATCTGTTCGGCCATCTAAGTGGATTGTAATGGGAAATAAACTTTCGTTCTTTTTTATATTTTTCATGTAATGAATATTAAGTTTTACAAAACAAACAATTACACGTTCTTATTAGATCAGAATATAATTCCGTATTTCATAAAAGGGAAATAAGTTGTTACAATCGGGTTTCGGAAAATACTACATATCCAAGATAAATTTTTTTATATATTTTCTTATGGACATTGTCTAATATAATAATAAAAGCCAATTTATCGTAAACATACCTCAATATAGCACGGAAAGCAGTCTGGATCGCTTGAACATGGCATTTGCACTGTATGACCGCATTTTAAGTTACGCTCTACCCTAACTTGACATGGTCTACACTCTTCCCAACAAAACAATTTACAGGCATGATCGTTGAGGCAACTTTTGTCACAAGGCTGTTTACATTGATATATCTCATGCTCCCGATCTAATATATGACAAATACTGGCACAAATGTGTCCACAAGGTAAATCATTATCGCATTTCCTCAGACAACCTCCTTCTGGACATTTTTCAAAATCCTCAACATTTTTTACCTATATAAATATAGAAAATGTTCATATATACAGTGAGATAATTCAATTGTATTTTGATTGCAATTATCCTTATGAATGCTCACTTGCGTCGATTCGTCTGAGTGAATCTGGCACTGGAGTTCGAGATGATCGCCTATTGCGTTTTCATCTTCCAATACCTTTTTTATTTTCGGCCAAATATTGTTTCTCACTATGAGATCATCCATGTTTCCCATGATATATAAGCCTTCGCGAGCCCGCGACAATGCCACGCAAACTCTGTTCTCCTCTTTAAGGAATCCTACGTTACCTTCTCCGTTATTGCGAACCAGGGACAAAAGAATGATTCTATTTTCTTCTCCCTGATAATTGTCAACTGTAGTTACGCGTACTTGTTTAAGGAGCGAAAAGTAGCGTTCTATTTCCTGTAAGTCAAAATATAACGGACGAAATAAATTTAAGAACTAGATTAGCGGAATTTAGTTTATTATATGAATTTTTAAAAAATAAATGGCTGAAGAGATCGATTACCTTTATAAGAAGAAACAATTGGCTAGTGTAGGTACAGAGTATGGTTATTTGAGAAGCATCATAACCCTGTAGAATTAAATACCTGGCTAATGCAGCTAAGAATTTCGCTTCATGATGATTTACCCAACTTTCTTCATTATTTTCGCTACTCTCGTTATTAGTATGATTCAAAAAGAAGAGATTTTTTTTCAATCCCATTACATTAGGAAAATCGATTACTGATTTATGATTGTACAGTTTTTCATAAATCGATGGAGTAAGTAGCTTGGCAATTTCGGGTCGCATTCGATGCTGATATCCCAATTGAGTACAATCTCCTCGAATATTCACCATCCTCTCAAAGAGTGATACATTTAAATTGTACTTTTTGCCCAGTTCATAAACTGATGCTTTTGGTTTTAATTGTTTGTGATCTCCTATGAGAATCACATGTTGGCATGATTCGCTCAACGAGCACACAACTTGCGCCTCAAGAATTTCAGCCGCCTCTTCTACTAATACTAAAAATAACAGGAAAGAATGAAATTTTTCTTTCACCTAATACTTTCTTAATTTAAATATTATTTTCTTTAATTAAGTAAATTAGGTTACTTTGAATCAAGTAAATGTTTGTATCCTGCTTATATAGTCTTTGCATCACAAAATGTTAAACGTCGTATATATTAAAATACAGAAATTAAAAGTTCGTTAAAAGTTTCATCACATTCGTGAGAATTTAATACCGCGTTGAATGTTAATTTTATAAAAATCATATCAGAGTAGGTATTATAAGATTAAACAGAAATTCTACCTATGGGGGCATGGAGAGCGCGTACAGATGCATGTAATCTGGCAGCACCTGTTGTTGTAAGTCCAACTATGGTATGTCTTCTCATTACTTCTAAATCAACCAATTGCTTCGCTTCATTTAATTCAGTACGTGCTTGACGAAAATCGGCCTCTAACTTGGTTATTTTATTCAATTTTCCATCATAACTCATTTTCACCCAGTTCCAATACCTATTCCAACGTGGATTATCTAGTGAAAAGTGCGGTGGGTTTAATAATGGATGTTGAGCTAGCATTTGCTGAAATTTTAAAGCATTATATTCATTATATTCAATATATATATATTCATTATTAATATTAGAAAATGTTGTTTCTGCACTTTACTGTTCATTTAAAATATTCCAAAGTTAAATTATTTAAAACTAGATGATCAAGATAAATTATTTTAAATTAGTTGGTACTTGTTGTTTGTATTAGCCTTAAAAAAATATATCCATAGCTTTCTAAAATATAAGAGCATTTAAGTCTAAAAAAGATAATTATATAAATTAAATAAACACTGTAAAAAGTTAAATAAATATTAACTCACGACATGAATGTATTTTGTATAGCTATTAGAGAGGAAAAAACTTGGATAATCAAGAACTCGTGTAAATTGGCAAACACGAGGTCTGGCAAGCCAATTTTTCTTTCGAGTAGCTTATACTTTTTTTTGCCTAGCGAGGACGAAAATAAAACATTCTTAAACAGACGCCGGGAAAGAAAGTGGTACTTTTGGTCCACTAGGCAAAAAAAATTTGTTGCACTGATTAAAAAAATGAATAGCAAGATTCATTGATAATAAGTTAAAGATTTTGAACTGCTTACTTGTAAATATATTCTTTGCTGAGTTAAATAAAAAACATTTTCCTCCCACTCTAGAGTTTGATTAAACGGTAGAGCTTTTAATTCTGAATATTCCTTATTGAACATAGCTATATTTTTATCAAGAGCTTCGATAATTTGATCTATAATTTCTAAAGGCTCACATGCCTCAGGATACTTGGATCTTCTGACTTTAATTTCAAGCTGAAGTTCATCGTCAAAATATGCACCATTGTTCTTCATCAATTTTTCGCCATTCTCCCTTTCCCTATTATAGAGTAAATCCCTTTTAGGATCTCTTAATACCTTCGACCGATGTCTCATGTATGAGGCAAGCAAAGATGTACCATCCCCGATGAGCCATTCTACTAAGTCCACTGTTTCAACAAAAACACAATTTTCTTCACCATATTCCTGACAAGACACCATATTCCCGAGAAGACAAGATGGAGGTACGATAACATTCCGAGAACTTAGAAGTTCTACGCATGAGCGTTCATCGTCTAATTGGTCTATAATATATTCTAGATAACGTTTTTTGGCATACATTAAATAGATGGCATCATAATATATCTTATTTTTTATAATTGTATTTTGACGTCTTTCTATAAGCGTATACTTTTTCAATTTTTCACTTTTTGACCGACTACCAATGCGCAAGATAGAATCAGTATATTCGAGAATTCCTTCTAAAAATTGATCCAAAGCGTGGTTCGTCAAACAAACAACAACGATTGGTCCATACGTCTTCCAATTGTCTTGATTTTGTATCAAGGTACTAACTATTTTTAATGCTATGAATGTCTTTCCAGTTCCAGGCGGTCCTTGAATTATAGCGAACTCTTGGGTCAAAGCGCATTTGAAAGCGTCGTATTGCGTTTCATCTAAGTCGAGTTCCTGAGCACTTGGCCAATTTTCGTACTCTCCAACCGGTAATGCGTAGGATCCACAATGTATTATTGAAGACTGTTCCAAATATTTAGGTTGGGCCTTAGAATTTTCACCATTTACTAAATAAATTTGCATCGGGAAATTTTGATCGTGCATATACTTCATGGCATTGAGTACTGCTGAATAAGGCTCAAAGTATATTTTTGATTCCAACATGACGAACTTAGAATTGTACATGTCTTTAGTAATTGTTGTTCCTAAACAAGGTTCTATCATCAATAATCCTTGTTCCATCTTAGATTCATTGCGGTCTGCTACAGTTGCCAAGAGAATGGTATTAAAATTATCGCTGCTAAGAAGCAACAGCCCTCCAAACATAAATCGCTTCGAAAACCGCCATTTTATGTAATGTTTTATCCCAAAAAATACTTCAATCCCAATATTATTTTGGTTTTGCGCGGCTGAAACCAATGTTACATTCCTATAAACTCGAAGATCCTGGTTTCTGTTGCCGTTTTCACCATTTAAATATTCATGTAAACCGTTTCGTATAGGAGATATAAAATCTTCTCGTAATAAGCGAAACTGAACATCTAAATAATGCTCTACTGAATTATACGCATCTTTAATTTTACAAGGCCTTATAAAGGGCTTCGGATTATTAAAATCTTGTATGGTTGGTACAGTGCTCAATAATCTAAAATCTTCTGGAGGATCTTCCTCCGCAATTGTTTCTTTAGACGCCGATTTTGTGCGATTTTGACTTTCTTCATATTTTCTAATGGCTTCATTTATTTCAGCTAGCATTTTTTGTGAAGCTTCCTTCACACTTTCTTTAATCTTATACTTTTGGGTCGTCTCAATCATCGTAAAGATCATATTTAATTTTTCTAAATTAGGTTTTATTTCATCGCGAGCTTTATTTGGCAGTATCTCCATTGCTTTTCTGAAAAATTCAATCAGATTCGACCAAAATCCATCCGTGTCTTCGTGGTACAATTTATTTTTTTCTACCTCTATGGGACTCTCAAAAGGTAATTTTGTCAAAAAAGACTCTAAATTTTTTAAAAAATTAGCAGAACAAGCACTGCTGAGAATACTAGTTACAGTTTCTGTAAAATTTGCTTGGCAAACATTAGCCAGGACTCGAAGTATGAGTACAACTGAGTTTGGCGAATCGTCATTACGCAGGAATTCTTGAAATTCTTCCTTTTGTCGAGATAATAATTTAATAATTGCATTACTATCTTGCTTGCTTAATGTTTGCAAAATATAGAAATTGAAATGCTGTTTTTTAGCATAGTCTCTGCTACTGCAATAAGGTTAAAGATTTTTCAGTCATCTTAAGAATTATCATAATAAGAATATAATTTTCTTGGTATATTGTATATTGTCTAACACAAAATTCGTAAAGCTTACGTATTCTTACGAGCTGTTGAAGCTCGAGAGCTTCCGTAATTCCTATTAGTCGAATCGAGAGTCGAAACCTGCCTTTGATCATTATTCCGACTAGGACATCTCCAATTTACTGTAAAATGTTTGCACGTTATAATAATACCCTTGCATTATATAATACTATTCCTAAGTATTTTTTTTCGAGTTATAATATAGCACATGATTATATGAATTAGAATAGAAGGAAGCCCCTTTCGATGCCATTCATATTTATAAATGTAAAAATATATTTTATGCAATTCTGCGCGTAAAGTTCGTACGTAAAGTAACAATTACCGCGTAAACTGTAACTTTAAATACGACTATACTGTTACTTTTCGCACTCACTGACGCTCTGACTTGCAAAAAATATTGCTGACACTAGAGCGTTGTACTGCGTTTGGCATGTGCGAAAAAGTTCTCACTTTACGCCCTTGTATCGAAAACTACTATTAAAGTTTCTCTTTCAGTTTGCCAGAGAATGTAAGTGAGATAGGCGAGAAGAGAGGAAAAACTATCAAACACGGGTCCCATTATTTTGCACCAAAAGTATTTCTTGAGAGATTCAAAAGAATTCAGGACCCTTGTTAGTAGTCCTTGGTAGTAGTGCTAACTCTTTAAGCGTTTTTTCAGTTCGAAGTAACTATCTGTTATAACTATAATATCAACCGTCATTGTTCAATCGTACTTTCAGAGAGTTATAGCATCATTATAAGCGAGAACGGAAACGAGAATTTACCTGAACTGATATTTTTCAAACATTTTTCATTATGAAAATCTATCATTAAAATATTTTAAAAAAAAACGAATACACGGTGTACAATTGTGCGTGGCTAAAAATAGAAATATCAACTCGGTTATCTATTATGGCATCATAGTTTCCGAGAACTTAAAAAACGTCGATTAGCCATTAAGGATAGGTTGCTGACTGTTCGATAACAGAAAGTGGGAAAGTGAGATAAAAGCACGAGTAAAATTTGCGCTGCAAAAAATCGTAAAATTACTACTCTCGACGTGAAATTTACTATACAAATATGATTTTACAGTGGCTTTTTTAGTATTGGTAAAGCAAGTCGCTAAAAACTTCTCTTTTTCCTTTAAACAAAACGCGTGCGAACATTCAACTTTCTATACTACTTAAACTTTCAACTCAACTTGTGACATACTTACTATTAAGTTGTGTTGCTCTATTCTGGTAGGAATCATCCAAATATTCATATATTAATAAGTACACGGAAAAAAATTTGGAAATGAATAAGTTCAAATATTTTTGGAACGATTTAATTCAAATAACTAGATTAATTTATTATTATGCTCGAACTAAATTACGATCAAATTGGTACTAGAAAAGTTCAAACATATATGAACTGTATGTTTACAAACAACGGCTCAACGCAGTCCGGTGTTTGGATTACTATAGTCCAGTGCGCGTTGAACTTCTATAGTCTGACGCTCGATGTGCCGCACTTCGATGTTGGGACTCCGAGAGTCCCAAGCTTTGAACTGCCCGAGTTCAGACGTTATTGAACTAATATAATCCGTTGTTTGATATATTTAACTATTAAAACTTTTTCTGTGTCTTTTATTTATGTGAATATGTGCATAATTTAAATAGTTTTTATTCTCGCACGCGCTATGAGATTTAGTTT
>UELV01136004.1:0-16287 GCA_900490015.1 Megastigmus stigmatizans | reverse complement strand
GCCGCCGCAGCCGCCGCCGCCGTTACTGTGGACGAGCCGTCGACGCGCGTGATGTCAATGTTGTATATTCAGCAGGGAAAGCTGCATGGAAATCAGTCGAACAACAACAACAGCACGAGCCAGCCACTCGTTCACGTCGTCAATAAGTCGCAAATTGCCGCCTTCAATCAGGTAAGATATTAGAGACGAGAAGCGTCTGTGCATGTATATATATATATATATATATATATATGTATTTATATGCATATACAAACTTCGTGCGCTTGAGTAGTGCATGAGGCTCGTATATAGCTTCGTATTATAAAAAGAGCGAACATATATACACATATGTACGCACCTTAACGCGCGGAGCTCTATGTATGCTGTATTGGTAAATGGAACTCGCTAGGTTTTGGGTAGTTTCGCTTCGAGTTTATTAATATGCAACTCCATTTTTATTTACGAATTAGTGGTTAGAAGAACGCGTGAACTTACACAAAAAGGGATAGCTTGGAATAATCACGAGAAAGAAGTACAGTGTTATGTAAAGTCGTGTATTAAAACTGAAAGTGTTATACACTAATAGCTTTTACAATGGAACTGTAATGTATTTACAACTCAACATAAGTATGTTGGTTTATTTGTAAATATCATTGAGTTCAATGTAAAATTTCATTTGGTTCATAGTGCATGCAAAGATGTACAATTTATGTAACTCAATTTATGCATTCAAAATGTTTATTGGTGAGTTATCTTTATTATTGCACTTATGTACTTTTTTAATATTTTCAGCTGATTTACTTGAAAATAAATTGGGAAGTTATTCATAATTAACTATATATATATATATATATATACAGACATACACATATATATATTTATATATATTGCTTGGTAACTGCATACATTACACAAGATTTAAAGATTTTCACAAGTAGTTTTGTAAACATTATTAATCAATTTCATACTTAACTAATTTAAGTAACATATACTGTTGTTTTAATAATAACATTACGTAATATGTTAAAATATAAGTATTTTTTTTCACAATGTGAGCATAGTTGTATAAATTGTTGTAAAAGTAATGTATATTGTAAAAATATTAAGATTCTTAGTTCATATGTTACTTGCAACTTTATAATACAAATGTGCAAATTATATATCTGAACTTATATAAATATTATGTACTAAAAATTGCTATGATTCTTTTGGTTTATCGACTAATTAACAAGAAACTAGTTTTATGTAATTGAAGTAGTAAAAACATTGTAAAGTGAATTTATATGTTAAATAGTTTTTAATAGATTCATAACAAATTTGTGATTGAAGAGCTAGAAGACACAATAATCTATTGATTCCTATATTATGGATAAAATTTATGATTCTTTTTTAATTATAAAATATAGAAAAATATGAAAGTTTTGCTAGCACACTAATATTGTGTACTGATTTGTATATTAATTTCTTTTTTAAACTTAGTTAAAAATGATAGAATTATTTTAATTCACAATGAAGATACCAAATGTAGAATATAAATATGTATTATAAATTTACTAATGAAATACTTAATTGTTAATTTACTTATTTGTAAATATTATTTTTAGTTTTATATACATTCGTATTTTATATTATTAATGTTCTACTAAATATATAGAACCCCTCTTAGGAAACTAGGTCAGAGTTATAAAAAGTTGACTAAATTTGAATGAGAACTGTTTAGTTTTGTTTAAATACATTAGAAGTAGAAGTTAATAGTTTGGATACTTTTTTTAGTTATAAAGTTTAATTAATAATGAAAGGATAATAGAGATTTAATTTTATGTTTATTACATAGATTGTTCTTCAGGGTATTAGCCAAGTTAATCAAACTCAAATACCCCAGCCAATTACAATTCGTAGGCAAGTTAATACTGTTAATTCCCCATCTACAACGCAAACTCAAAAACACATTTTGGTGCGGCAATCTAATACATCTGGTGCTCAGATAATGCCACTTGGTACTACGATAGAGAGTCAGACTCATACTCAAACAGAGGGGAAGCCTGGATTTGCTTATTTGCGAACAATTATTAAGCCGAAGTCTCGAGAATCTGTAGTTATTCCTGCAGGTAATACTCTATGAGCTACGCCAAATGTCTTAGAATATTGAAAACAGTAGAAGAAATAGATGGAAAAAATTCATTTTTGGTATCATGTAACTTATTTTATCGATTATTATTTTGATAAAATTCTACTTTTCTACATTTCATTAATGAAAGATAATGTAATTACACAATTTTTATTCACTTAACCAAGACAATTAATAAAGAATTATATACAGCTGCAGGTACATTAAATTCAACACAGATTGCAAAACCTGCAAAGTTAGTAATCGCACCAGTTATTTCACATGTCACACAGACCACAAGTAGCACATCTGGTAATTTGCAAAATCAATCTTCCAAACATATGGCTAACCTCTTACTGCCTGTGAGTATTCCGCAACAGAGTGCGTCTGCTTCTAAGCAAAGCATCAACTTCAAACCCAACTTTAATTTCAAATTCAACAACGGACAAGTCAGCACTGATTCAAAAAGCACAATAACAGGTAAAAAGACTAATTTGAAATGACTATGATATATTTTATAAGTTTTTAATATCAAACCTGTAATAAACTAAGAAACGACTAATATTATATTGCCCATTTTATTGTACCAGTATTTTAGTGATACTACTATTAATTTTACTAATAGAAAACTTTATTTAAAAAATCTTACCTCCTGATAAATTTGATTAAACCTTGAATGTTCTTCTGTTAAAGAAATTTATACATCAATTAAAAAACTTATTGCAATGATCTATATAAACCTTATAAAAGATTATTGACAGAAAATCAATTCAATTAAAATAAAAAAACACTTAAAACTTTCTAAATGACTACTGTTAATAATAAGTACATATATGTTTTAGTTCTGAGGGAATCTAAAACATCAAATTCCACAACAAATCCACCACCACTGCATCCAATAGCAAAAATGAGTTTGCTAAATGTACCAAAAAGTAGTAATAATTCTGCAGATAGTATTAAAATAACCGAGAATCCAGATTCGGCAGTGATAACTCCAATTCCAAAAAAGGATGACAGTAATCATCCTGAAAAACGGAAGAAAACTATAAGTAATATTTTACGTGGTTCAGGAGAAAAACGAATAAAAAAACAGAGTTTTTCAAAATCATCTTCACAAGAAACTAGTATTATAGAAGTCCCAAGCTACACTTTAAATAGTCCAGAATCAGAACATGAAAAAGAAAGAAAGAAAGATAAAGAAAGTGACGACGATATTACGTTAATAAAAGTTATACCTAGTGATGAAAAAAAAATAAAACGTATTTTGGTTTCTGATGATATTAAAATTGAAGTTGTCAAAGGGGGAATTAGAAAGGAAGTTGAAGTAATAGAGAAAACCGAAAAAGTCAATGGTAAGGTGAATAATGAGGAAACAAAGGATTCAAATGTAATACATCAAAACGATTCAAGTTTTGATGCTACAAAAGTATTGGATTGGAAAGATGGTGTTGGTTCTTTACCTGGTAGTACATTAAAGGTAATTAAATATCATAAATAACTAAATTCGCTTAAATTATAATGTACTCAACTTCTTTTGAAATAGAAATGTATTTTATTTGTATTATCATTTTTATGTTTAAGTTTTGTATGAACGAATTTGGTTTGATGGAAGTTGTGGATGAAGATGAAAGCAAACAAGACAAAGATGGAAATATTGGGGATAAAGAAAATCTGCGCTTCACACAAAATTCTTCCAAGTCAAGTACCCCAACAATTATAAATGAAAAGAAAACAGAAGAGAAAAAAGCTCGAGCAGTATCAGCAGATACATTTTATTGTTGTAAAGGCTGTGGTTGCCATGGACTAGCTTCAGAGTTTGAAAGCCCAAATTCTTGCAGTCCTTCTTGTACAGCATATATAGAAGTAATGAGGCAAGAAAAGTTACGCAAAGAAAAAGAATTAAAGTAAGTCTTTTTAAAATGCTGTTTTTTTAAAACTATTTTGTATGATCGAATTAAAATAATTTTGTAATATTTTATTTATAACAGCAAAGAAATGCGTGCTAAAAAGAAACGTAAAAAAATGCTTCAAGAACAGCAAGCAAAAGATCATGAGAAAATTAAAGAAACAAATTCAAAGTCAAACGATTTAGATGATAAATCAAAGGATAGTGAAGAAAAGTTCGACAAATTACAAGATAAAGTAAAATCTGAAACTGATGAAGATACAAAAGATACAAGCCTTAGTATAATGGATGAAGAAAGTCAAGAAGAATCTGAATCGAAGGTATATGTAATATCTTTTAGAATTATTAGTTATGATAATTACAATTTAAACATTTATTTATATTTAATACTTTATTTAGCAGTATCCTTGGCAAACAGGAAAACTGGGTTTTTCTTGGTCAAAGTATCTTGAGTACACTAAAACTAAAGCAGCCCCAGTGAAGTTATTTAAGGACCCTTTTCCTTATAGCAAAAATAACTTTAAAGTGGGAATGAAATTAGAAGGTATTGATCCAAATCATCCATGTCACTATTGTGTTTTAACTGTTGCAGAAGTTGTTGGTCAGTATGAAAAAATTTAAATCAGTTTTAATTAAAATTGAACATATTTCTATTAAATGTTTTTCTTTGCAGGCTATCGAATACGATTACATTTTGATGGTTACGCAGAAAATTTCGATTTTTGGGTAAATGCTGACAGTATGGATATTTTTCCTGTTGGTTGGGCTGAGAAAAATGGCCATAAATTACAGCCTCCAAAAGGTTATGTGCAAAGTAATTTTAATTGGAATGCTTACCTGAAAATTTGCAAAGCTGCAGCTGTACCAAAGACACTTTTTTCAAATAAAAATGTAAGTTTAACATAAGAAAAACAAGCAAAATATAGGTACTATAAGTGTCATAGAATTCTTAATTTGTATTGTAATTATACTTTGTTTTCTTATTTGAGCTTATTATAGCCATTAAGGGCTTGCACAACTGTAATTATTCTTATGTACTACACTTATTAAAAAATATATTAATTTCGCAGAAGTTAATCAATTATTTTATATTGAATTTTAAATTTTCAGTCAATGCTTCCAACCGGTTTCCGAGTCGGAATGAAACTCGAAGCTGTCGATCGCAAACATTCTTCTTTAGTTTGTGTAGCAAGTGTTTCAGACGTAATGGACTCAAGAATACTTGTGCATTTTGATTCTTGGGATGATGTATATGATTATTGGGCTGATGTGAACTCTCCTTATATACATCCAATTGGTTGGTGCCATCATAATGGTCGTAGCTTAACACCACCAAATTGTAAGTATAATACAAATTATATTATACCTATCATGATTTACTACTGAGTTTTTATGAATATAATATAAATATATTGCTTAAAATTTTGTGCAGATTATAAAGATCCCAAATCATTTTCATGGGATGCATATTTAAGAGGCAGTCAATCTGTCGCAGCACCCGCTCGCGCCTTCAAGCAGCGTCCACCATGTGGATTTAAACGTGGAATGAAGTTAGAAGCAGTTGACAAGAGGTTGCCGCAATTAATTAGAGTAGCAACTGTAGAAGATGTTAAAGATCACATGTATGTTGCATACACACGCATGGATATACAACTATCAAGTTTTTGTATTATAAATATAAACATAAATCTCTGTTTTGCAGGATCAAAATTAGGTTTGACGGTTGGCCTGAAAATCATGCATACTGGGTTGATGATGATTCGACTGATATTCATCCTATGGGATGGTGTTTGAAGACTGGACACCCATTAGAAGCACCCTTAAGTAAGTATATTTTTTATTTATTTACCAATATATAGGCCATTTTAAAAAAAATTGTGTATTATTTTCACCATTTATTTACGACCGCTACATGTAAGTACCTTATATTTCCGTCAACGCAAAAACTCCAAAAATCACATATTTTAGAATAAACATTTCTATCATGATAAAAATCCATTTTTTTGTCATTACTGAAAGAGTCAAACTCTAAAAGTACATACTTTAGTATAAAACAAATTTCTATCGCAATTAAAATCAGTTTAAAGCACTTTTTTGAAGTGTGTATGTATGTTAGTAAAGTAATCTATTTCCTCTGAATTTTCGACATACCGTGTTAAAAAACTTTATATAAAAAAAAATCAGTTTTTAGCTTAAAAATAGCTTGAAAAAAATCAATTTCTCGTGAAGGTGTTAAATGAAGAAGTTGAAGAACTAAAAAAATGTATCTCTTTTGTAATGAATACTTTTCTCTAACATCCTTCCAAGTTAATCTAGGAAAACGCTTAAAATTGAGAAAAATCATCGTTTTTCTTCCATAACTTGAATAGAATTAATTTCCCATAAGAATCTTAAATGTAAAAATTGTAAAATACAACAAAACAAAACTTTTCTTTGTTGTCCTTTTTGTTAGAAACGATCCCTTTCAAGATAATATCGAAAAAACAGTTAAAAATGCGGAGCTGCACTGGTACAGTTGCCGAGCTTTACGTTTTCGTACTTTTTTCGTTCAATTTTTAATATTTTATCATTTTTAAAGTTGAGTCCAATTCCGTGTACTATATAGAATTGAACTTAATTCAAAAGATGATGGAATAATGAAAATTGAACGAAAAAAGTATAAAACGGCAAATGTTGGTAACTATACGCCACCAGCTTCCCCTTAAATAAGATAACAAGTTCCGATAATATTTCAGCTACAAATTGCGAGTGTGAAGCGCAAACATCGCGTTCGTGCCTTGAATGCTAAGCATGCTACTTTCTTATTGCAATCCCTATTGTATTTTAATTGTATTTTATTTCGATTCTGTTTGAAATATTATATTATTTGATGAAAATTTTGGGTTTAAATTTTATATATTACATTTTAGCTCCAGATAGTCAAAATGGTGGAGCTGAATGTGGAACTGCTGGCTGCCGAGGAGTTGGACATGTAAAAGGGCCTAAATTCGCAACACACAATTCCGCTTCAGGTTGTCCATATTCACCCCAAAATTTAAACAAGATAAAAACTATTACAGATCGATTAAGTTTGAAATATGAATCAAATGATTTGGATGAAGATTTTATAATAGAAAGGACAAAATATGAAAGATCTGAAAAAGTTAAGGTCGATAATAAATCTGAGAAACGGTTTTCATCTTTTGAAGAAAAACAAATAAATATCGAAAATATTAAACAAGAAGATGGATATTCATCTGATAAAACTGAAAGAATGGATAGTTCTGAAAGGTACGCTTATAATTTAATCGCTATTAAATTATTAATAAGTTATATAATTATTAAACAACAAATATTATTTAAACTTTTTAGACTCAGTAATAAGTGGCGGAATAATAGTGATGGTCAAACAGACGATGATGAGGTCATTAAGAAACGAAAAAAACGGTACGTAATAAACCACATATTACAAATAATATTTAAAAAAATTAGTTAAAATGTACATCGGAAAACAAATTTAATATTCTAGTTTTGTAAAATAGAAAAGATATTTTTTCAAATAAAAATGTTTATATTTTTATAGGAAACTCGGCAATGATGATTCGAGTATTCTTTCCGTGTTAAGCTCGAATCACGATTCTTCAGCAACGCAATTGCCTTATGCTTCAAATATACCAGATAAGCAGTTACGGATGGAAATTTATCATTCCGTTTATAATCCAGGATATAATCCTTTGCCAGATGCACCGCACATATGGGCCAAGCATAGTAATGCTTTAAATAGAGTAGTTGCGAAGCAAAATACGAATCCACGAAGATGGTCAAATGAAGAAGTTATTAAATTTATTCAAAGTGTACCAAATTGTAAAGAAATTGGAAGCATCTTTAGAAAGCATGTAAGTTTCTAAAATTTGACGAGTCTTATTCAATTCTCCTCAGGTGTATAGAATAATATTAAAATAAACAATACTTATATGTTACAGAATATTGATGGTGAAGCTTTTCTGATGCTAACACAAGAAGACTTAGTATCTTTACTTGGTTTAAGACTTGGTCCAGCTATAAAGTTGTACAATAGTATAGTTTTATTACGAAAAAGGGCTACGTGAAAAACTTTGAATCAGTTGTTTTCAAACCATAAAAGTAAGAGTAGCAATTATGCGAACAAATTTGTTGAACATTGGTGAATGTTCTATTATCTTATTTTGTGGCCCGTCCAACAAGAATACTTTATTTAAAAGGAATTGTTCCCTTTTAAGAATGGAATTATGTGAATCAATTTTGAACTGAAAAGTGTCATTATGTGTTATATATCATGAGACTACAAATACGTAAGCGGTGTACTTACGAATTTGCTTAAAAACCATTTTATGTAAATGGTAAAAGCAAAACAATCATGTACAAATGTAAATATTATACTTAATAATTATTAAAATATTGTAATACGAAAACTTATTTCTTATTATAGTTTATGTAATAATGATTACGAATGATCTATTTAAATTTTTTACAAGTTGCATATTTTATTTGTAAAAAGCAAATATACAAAACAAATTTAAGTTACAATCTTTAACATTTTTGTTGTTTTTTTATTTCATTTGTAAAAAGTTTTCTTGAAAATATTCATTGTGTAAAATAAATGTTAGGATATGTATGTAAGAAAGTAGTTTTATAGTATTTCAAAGTATTTTCAGAAGTTTCAATTACTTTTCTGTAGCGTCGATCAATGTTTTCTTTCATTATCAAATTATTTATTAAAGTTTAAGTTAATTGTTAAAGTAGTATATCTAAGAGATCTTAAATAAAAATTTCGATTAATCAAGCAATTTATTAAAATTTTCCATTATAATAAATATAGAAAAATCTTAGGGGCTGAGTACTTGTTATCAATTAAATTTTAAAATTGAAAAATGAAAAACTTTTTCGGGTACTGAGATTTCATCTTGAAATTTCTTAGATGCCTCATTAGGTAAATGTTGCTTAAAAAATGAACATATTAAAGAAAGAGTTAAAAACTCAAAAAACAATGATACTCATTCTACATATATTACATAACTAAATTTGTGATTGTATTCTTCTTTTATATAATTACAAAATCCATTAATAACAAAATTTACAGCTAAATTTTTTTCATTATAATTGTGAATAGGAAAAAGGTGTAATAGCTGAAAATAAGATATTGTACTATATGCAATACATATGAATAATATAAGTTGTTTATTTTTATTAGAAAATTATTCTCTTAAACTAAGGATAGGTATTTTTAAAGTTTTGGAGAGCTATTGAATTTACTTTTTTCATCAACATTCTTAAAAGTTACCTAAATATAAAGCTCAAACATTCCTTCAGAATCGTGTACAATTATTAACATCCTTTCTATATAAGGTTTACAGATAATGAATTATTGTCTAATATTTTAGACTTTACGGTTTCCAATATATATATATATATATTGTAAACATATATAATACATATATGTATTTAGTATATATTTAGTATCATACATTTGAGGAATATTTGTTGCTAATACTGACCGTATTATTTTTTTGAACACAAAGTTCAGTAAGTACAGATCAAATCATGTTATTTTTTATGTAAATAGCTTTGAGTATGACTTGTAAAGGTTTTTTATTTTATATTCATAGAATTTTCAAAATTTCTAAAAACGAAAGATCAAATTGTGATAAAATATAGTAGAAAAGTGGTGTTTTTTCCAGTGCCTACAATCAATAGAAACGTAATCATGAAATGTACATATGATGAAAATAATAGGTGTATAGGTAATTGGTCTTAAGTAAAATAATTAATTAATAAAGCTATTACCTAATACTTCCAATGGTGCATTTTGTTCGTTAGGTGAACTTGTACAATAAATAGTTATTTGGGGAGAAAATGATGATAAGTTTTGCGAGAGAAAATAAATATTATATATAATATCGTATGCCTGAAAATGGTTTCATAAAAAGTTTAAATAATTTAAAGAAATAATAATACAAAATCTTAGAGAAACACCTTTATCTACTAGACATGATGACTAAAAATTATTACATAGTCCATGTTCTCTGAGCTAGACAAAAAGCTATCGAAAATAACCTGCAGAAATTTCTTAAGAAAATTCTCGTATTTTAGTGTTATCATGCGAATTTAACGCTCATAATGGCACATCAAATTTACAATTTTTGGATTTTAAAGAAATTTTATGCAGTACTTAAAGACTAAGTCTTTACAAAGACTTTAGCCCGTTGAAATTTAAATTCATAAACAAATAAACGTAATACAAGTAATTGATAATGACATTTCTGAAGTACGTAACAAAAGAATAATAAGCAAGGACATCATTAAATGTTGTTTAGTTCTGTTTTTAAATAAGCCAATACTATCAATCTTTCTCATATTAAGTGAGAATAAATTTCAATTAGGTACGTCTCAAAAAATAGAAAGTTGTTTGTGTTATTATTCTCAACTAGTGTAATCATATTTCTCAATGAATAAGATGATTCACGACAGATTAAAAAATTTGCTATTCCTTGACAACTCAAAAATCCCTTCATAAACTTGAACAACAATGTAAGAAATATATCATCGTAATTCTTTATAAGTTCGCAATTTTAAACGATCGGGTTATAAGGTCCAAGCTTATAAAAAGAAACAAAATCGAGATTAAAATAGGATATGGGTGAATCAGTTTTATGTTAGCAATAATTGAGATCCTTATGTTTAATTGCTTTCAATTTATTATAACAAAATTGGTCATGAAGTGTCCAAATTATCGATACTTACAATAATATCGGTAAAATCAGGGGTTTATACGCGAAGAAATTTTGATGTCGAAATTTAAAATCATCTGTAGTTCTATTAATAAATTTCTATCGTCTCATAGATCCAAACAATTATATTCTCAATACGAATATTGAAAGAGAAAGATTAGAAATTCCAATTAAATATTATAAAATACTGGCGATCTCCCTCTATGAAATAATATGAAATTTAGACACATTAACTATAATCCATTAATTTAAATAAAAAACTGCAGAATTAAAAATTCATGAACAATTTTCTGCAAGAATTTCTGAAGATTATTATGCAGTATTTTCTGCTTTCACTTCTGCGGTGATTCCTCTAGTAGTTTCTACAGAATTTTTTCGTAAGAGTTGTTATATATGTAGTTCTTAACTATATATACACATTTGTAATAGTTATGGTGGAAGGGAATATTGTCTAATTCCTCAAGTAAAAAGGTTGATAAATTTAAAATAAATACCTAATGTTTGTACATATTTAAAAGGTAATAAAAATCCTAATTATTAAACACTTTTAAAAATTTTTGACTATTTTAAGAATATTTTAAGAATTTATTTTCAAATTTGAAAATTAAAAATTATTATTCAGCATTATAGAGCTGTACAATGCTGTATTTTGTATAGACCGTGTGAAAACTGTAAATAATTATATCGGAGATATAACAGGTTTGATTTTGTATCGAATCATTAATTTGATATTTTCTTCGTCATCCAAGTGCTAGTCTGGTATGCTTTATATGACGCAACTTTTATAGTAATAATCATAAATCTTTAAATAACGATACACACACTTTTTTTCTAAAGTTTTTAAAATAACTTTACTTTATTAGAATGAATATCTATTATGTGACTGTTTTCAAAATGTACACATATAATTATTACAGTTTATATACTTATAGCTAGGGAAAAATATTTCTAATGCCGATTCTAATTACAGAAAACAGTATTTATTCATATTTATTATCTTACCTTGATTACGAAAACTGGAAATTCAAGAAATCAATTGCTTAGATTAAAATAAAACTTTCAAATATTTGTATAGATAAGGTATCAAATTATAATTTAAGACTATGAGGCATATAACATATACATATTTACAATTATTATTATTATTATATTATCTCCCTTAGGATGCACGAATACAGCTGTTTCTACCGTAATAATGAACCGTTAGCATGTTCTACACTTATAACATATTGTCCTCTTCTTTTTGAGTTTCATTTATATATAAAGCAAATAAGACAAAAAATATTAAATAAGTTGTATACTTCATAAGCATAAACAGCATTGAATATATTTATGTGAAGTTTAAGACACATTTATAAAAGGATTGCAATAAAATATACTTTCTTTGTATGAACTCCATGAAAGAGTACGTCAATTATCATTCTTAAATTATGCAGAATTTTGAGATAATATGACTATCTTAATGATATTCTTGAAATTGCTGCGGATACAGTCAATAATTGTATATAATATAATATAATAATAATAATATAAAAGGTTCTAGCCATTTAAAATTACGAATCAGAGAAGTATTTTTAATGCAATTAATCAAGTGATGACAGAAGCATCAAGATCATTTATACATGTTGTCTCGACATAACCGGATTAAAACTTTTCCCGTTTCGTTTCGCGTCACGAACATCTATTGCACTGTACATACTGCACTGCAAGTTCTGCATTTAAATATACATATATGTATACAGAGGCACCTAGATTAGTCAATGTGTTAGTAGTTATGTTTCATTCGTCGCTTGTATAACTAATATGTTAATTATTACGTGACACAGTTTACATTCATTATCCTTCATTTTACGTAAGATATTTCGCTGGATAAAAAGGAATTACGCTTTATTAAGCAGACCTAATTTAATCTCATTATTCAAGCACCTCTAATGAGATCGTGTTTTTGTCAGTTATATTTAACAAAAGTGTTAATATTTTGTTTATTTTTTTTTTGCATATTTTGTACTGCAATAAATATTGTCTTATAGGTTTATTACAATAATTTATTACATAGCACAATGCTACTTCATAATAACGTTCGCACGTACAGTGCTTATATTTTCTTATGAAAATGGTAGGTTTTTGGACACAATCGTGGCTGATGTAGTTCAGATTGAGGATTAATAAGCTTAGGAACGATTTAAAAAAGTCTTTAAAAAAATTAAAACTCGATACTCCAGGTGCAATATCTAGGCTTTTAATAACTGAAATCGAAACATTTTAGCGAAATCTTCAGGGAATTTTTGGTTTAGACTGCGATATTGAAAATGAAAAATCGAGTTTGAGTAAACTGATTGGCGATGACGATAAAACATTCTGGAGTTGAAAAAATTTGTTTCGAAAAAATACGATTCGAAGTTTTCTGTTTATATAGTAAATATAAATTACTTTGCTTAAATAATTGGATTTCTTTTCTTTTATTATTTCATATCTAAAATTTTTTTTAAATTTCTCGAATGACAAACTGAAATATATTTTATAATAGAAAGAAAGGAAGATGGTCGCGATAATGGAGTAAAATACTATGTTTAATAGGAATGCCAAAAGCCTACGCCATTGCTTAGAATGTGAAAAAATATTTTACCTATTCAAGAGAACCATCTTCAAGTGAAAGTTAAAAAAAAACTCCATTAAACATAATTTTTTTTCTATATTTGTTTTTTTACTTAGATGTATGAAGTATAGGGAATAATAAGATTAACACGCCTTTTTTAAAAAACATTTTCTTCCGAATGAAGGAGTCAAATTTTTTTTCTTAATCAGTCTCTTTATACATTTGTTGCCCTATAACCCTTTTTATTAAGGACATCCTCCTTTCTGTTTTATATCATTTTGTCAAGTATGAAATGACAAGTACAAATTTATTGATTTCGTAATTTCTCTTAAATATTACTTTTTATTGTTTTTAATGAAAGTAATGTAAAGAAATTTGTAAACAGATATGTTTAATTTCAACTAAAAAAGAGAATCCTAATTAGAACTTATACCTTAAAACTTAAAACTTATTTAGCTCGTTAATTACAACTCTTGTGATAAACTATCAGTGTGTTATAATACTCTCCTTGGCTTTAAAGAGACGATTTTGTTGAAAATCTTACATTTTCTATTTTTCATCGAGCAAAATGTAGGATTGCATCGTTTCCTTAACGTATCCGCTCTTACGGCCGTCCTCTTCAGACTTGGGTATAACATTTAATTACATTCCGCAGATAAGCAAAGGGTTCACTTTTCTCGCTGTGCGCATTGTTCAGCCGGCATACGCCTATACATATATAAACCCTCTTTCCCCGGAGAGGTCAACAAACAAAATGTGTAACAACTTGAATATCTATATAGTAGATATGCAGAGTGAAAAAAAAATCAACCGGACCAACCGGTGTGTTATACAGGGTCTGTGTAGGCGCAGTGCATACATAGAACACTATAGCTATGTATACGATACTAGTACAGTATAGTTCTTACTTCTCGGCTCTACGCTCTCCCCACCATTCACCTGCTGGGGCTCATTTCCAACCTCATCTCCCTCCCTCTCTCTCTCTCTCTCTCTCTCTCTCTCTCTCTCTCTTGCTATAGCGGCAGCTCGCGGCGCACGTTGACTACACGAACACGCTGCTCGCCTCTCCCTCTCTCACTCTGTCTCTCTTTCTCCTGTGGTGTATAGTACAGCACTACCCCGCTGCACACGCCGGCTGTGTATTTACGCCGGTCGCGCGCGCGAGTTCAGTCGGTGGTCGTCCGTCGGCGCGACGCGGCCACTCCTTTATCTGTATACGTGCATACGCAACGCTTTGGAGCTCGTACGCATGCGCTCACTCTAGTTTATTATCGCATATTTACGATCGCGCAGTGACTCTCTCGTTCTATAGACTGCAGATTTTAAAATAAATATAAAACCATATTTTTATTGTGCTAATACGCTTATCTTAGGACACTGTTCGTTTCGAAAGGTTCGCATTGGTGTGGCTGCATATATAGACATATTATTGTTTACATATCGAGCGATTGGCGCGGCAGTGTTACCAAGCAGAAAGTGCCGGGGCGATCTTATTAGCTTGAAAACTGATCGTCTCTGCGATTCTTCGAATCCGAACGGCGGTGCAAGATTCTGTTGTGAAAAGTGTAAAGTGAAGTCGGAAACCTTGTGTTCGCAAAAGCACCAGCTATAAACGTCATGTTCGAAAACGGCCCGCGAACCCGATGACAGTTGATCGGTGACGGAGTGTCTAAAAAATCTCTCAACACAGACAAGCGATCGATTCCCGAATTGGCCCAGTCCCTCAAGCTCGGCTCCACGTCGGAGCGCAGGAGATCGTCGATCGGGAGCTCGAGTGCTAGTTGCAAGGGCGCATGCCGGTCTCGCCGCGACATCGCCCGCGTCCCCATGAGCGTCCTCGCGACCTCGGCGCGCTCGGGCCTGGCGGACTGGCGGCGCGCGGTTTGCAGTCTGGCTAAGCGGCAGCCGCTCGACGAGGACGAGGTGGCCGTGGTGGTGGTCCAGGCCGAGGAGGAGAGAAAGCAGCAGCAGCAGCAAGAGGAAGAGCTGGAGCCCGGGGGCGCCGACGGCTGCAAGGCCGCTGGCACCCCGATGATGCCGCGAGGCCTGCCCGGACGTCGGGGACTACAGGCCCTCGTACTGGTACTCGCCACCGCCTACGCGACCGTCCTGCTTTACCAGGCGGTTGCACCTCGACAGGTACGTCTTGCAGCATATTATATATTCTCATTGCGAGCTGCAAGTTTGCGTCCGTTAGATTCTTTGAATTTATTCGAATTGACTGCGGATTTTCGTTTTCGTTGCAAATATCAAACATGCAAACTTCAAGTTCATCAAACTCGCTCTTACTTATATAAATTCGCCCGTGAACTTTATCAAAATTGATTATTGCTTTGAGCATGAAAACGCGATGTAAATTAATAAATATACCTTCTGAAAGTTGTATTTATAGCGATGTGACGGAATCGGAGAAATGGTATAGTGGAAGGTTTTTGCTGAGATGCCGCGACGTGCTTAGCTCTTAATTTCGTTAATGCATTATAAAAGTTGATTGATAAGGTTAGCCACCACGGCTGTAAGAGGTTTTATTCAATTATTAAAGATGCTGTTTCAGCTTGTCAGTCTGATTTCGTTTTAGCGAATTTCGTTTGGCAGCATTCAATTGCTCTGTCCTAATCTCATGTTCATATGGCATTTAGCTTACTTTTACTTTTTAACGAAAATTGATTGAAATACAGGGTTTAATATATAATGGAACGCTTGTGGAAGAATTTGAACAAGTTGAATTTAAAGCCGATAAATTCGAGCCAGTGAATATGAATTCTAGTCACAATACTCATGTTATTGGCGAGCTGTTTAATTACAGCTTCTTTAAACGTACATGTGTAAGGTAATGAAATACGGGGTTACTAAAAATAATTTTTTCCAATTATTTCTATTTGAATTAAACTTAGTAGCATTAGTTTATTTAATGCAAATTAATTATCATATATATATATATATATATATATAT
>UELV01135993.1:1225-13022 GCA_900490015.1 Megastigmus stigmatizans | reverse complement strand
TATATATATATCCTGAAAGAAACTGTAAAAAATCCCAGATCAAAATTATTATGTTTAAAACTTAACGTCATCGGTTTGGTGTAATACATATCATTTTGAATGTATGTATATTTTAAACTATTTAGATAAACTCGATTTGTATAAATTTAAAATAATTGAATTTTATGTGTACTTCCTAAGATTACACACATTTTACATAAAATAAATGTATTTTCAGAGTTTAAATGATTTTCAATAAACACAAAGTGTGTGTTATTATATACACACGATTTGTGTTCTTGTAGTGAACTTTACACAAAACACACGATTTTGAACAGTGTATGAAAATACTTCAAAATAGAAACCAATATTGTAGGTGACTAATAACATTTTAATACTATGCGATTCATTGCATATTTTAAGGAATGTACTGAATCTAAATTACTTACATAAGTACAATATTTATTCCATACTCTTCGCAGTCTAAAAGCCGGAGAATTATATGTTAATAACGACTTACAATTGAACTCCTTTAAGTACCTTACACGCCTAATATCGTAATTAAATGCCCTCAGTTCAAATAAATTAGCAATATCCTGATGTTTATTGTCTGACCTTAGAAATTTGAACATAAATGATAAGTCATTCAAATCATGAATCGACTTGATACTATGCAAACCAACAGCCCGAGACACAACATTATAGTTGTGATCAAAACGGTCCATAGGGGTAGAAACTTTAAAAGCCAGGTGCCGGAGAAAACGGTTTTGTACTTTCTCCAACTTTTTTATTGCATATTCAAAGTAAGGTGTCCATATAATTGAGGCATACGTTAATTGAGGCAAAATCAAACTATTAAATAAAAGAATCAATGATCGAGAATCTACAAAATTTCTGGTATTTCTACATGTAAAACCCATTAAATTCAGAACCTTTGAAGTAATTATATCGATGTGATCATTAAATGATAAGTTTTCATTAAAAATTACTCCAAGGTCCCTAATACACTTTACTTTTTCCAAAATATGAGACTCTATCATATATTCAGTGTTTACTCTTTTAAATCCTTTAAAGAAAGTAACTAATTTACATTTACTGTATTTCAACTTTAAACCATTTTCTTCCGTCCATATTAGAAAATCATTTAAAGACTGTTCCAACTTAAGGCTATCCGTAACAGTATTTATCGTATATTTAAATAACTTGATATTTCCGCGTAAAGTAATAATTCACACGCTACAACATTTTTAACATCATTAATAAAAACATTAAATAATAAAGGTTCAAGGTGTGAACCTTGCGGAACGCCAGATGTTACATTAAATGGTATAGATATGATGCCTTTAAGCCTTACAAAACTTGTTCTGCCGCTCAGATAAGAAGACAGCCATATAGCAACAACGAGCCTCTAATTCCCACATTGAACAACTTACCAAGCAATCTACTATGACTGACAGAGTCAAATGCCTTGCTAAAATCAATATAAACTACATCTACATTATCTCCATTATCAATAGCATTATTAACAAAGTTAGAAAATAACAACAAATTAGTTACCGTAGAACGGTCTTTTATAAAGCCATGTTGTTCCGATATTATTACCGGTATTGAGTAGTCAGACAATTTATCAGTAACCAACGCATCAAATATCTTCGCAAAACAATTGATAATTGCAATAGGCCTGTAATTTTTAATATCATTTTTTGCTCCTGATTTGTAAACTGGCGTAATGAACGATTTTTTCCACATATCTGGAAAACACCTTCATTCATAGATTGATTATACAAAATCTGCAATGGCTTAGAGAGTGCACCACAACAGCTTACAACAAAAGACAAAGGTATAAAATCAGGACCCGAACTCAAAGTGCTTTTCATATTTTTCATCATTCCAACAACATCATTCTCTGAAAATTGAAGCAAGTCTAAAATGCTATTACCCTTAATCGGTTCTAACATAGACGCATTATCACAATTAAATCTTGATTTAAAAAAACCTAGTAAATATTATAGTTCCACTGTTTGGTCCCCATTCACACTTTTATCATTATTAAAGAACATATTCAGAGGCATATCTTTGTCATCTCTAATGTTATTAATATACGACCAAAATATTTTAGAATTCTTTTTCAAACAAGATTCAATACTACGAGTATAATTAACAAAACAATTCTTAGATAATCTAATAGCCTGCAGGGCACGCAGTTTTTTAAATTCAATATAATCCGACATAGCCTTATACATTTTCCATTTTCTATGAAATTTCTTTTTTTCAAATATTATATTCTTAAGCTCAGCTGTGTACCAACATGGAAATTTCGAGTTATGATAACGTATTTTCGGGACATTCGAGTTAATAATTGCATAAATACTATTATAAAAAGAAAATACATTTTCATTTACATCAATAGAACGCAGTCGATCACTCCAATTAATTGAGTTCAGATCATTATTTATTCTAGAATAATCTACATTTTTAAAGCTATACTGAAAATTATCAAAACTTAAACTACTGACACTAGATAAATCAGTCTCAAAAAATGCTGGAGGATGATGCTTATCCATGTCAAAAAGAAAATTACAAGATTCAATCCTCTTGAATACAAAATCAGCAAACAGTAGATCCAGAGTGTATCCTTTATCACAATGCTCAGGAAAATATTGTTTAAGGTCACTCGACGAACAGCAGTCACATAGTAATTTGGCAGCATCATAAATTTGACGACGAACGTAACAAGATCTCTCGAAAATAAGTGGATCACTATCAGACCAATTAATATTACTCAAATTGTAATCTCCAAATAAAGCCAATTTACAATTCTGATACTTATCCACTAAACTTTCAATTGTAAAAATATAGTTCTCATAATATTGTAAATCACTTTGTTACTCTGGAGAAATATAAGTTGTACCAATTAATATCACTTCTGATTTCAATATAATTTTTGAGACCAAGCTCAGTATCAGAAACAGAAGGATTTAACCATGTCTCAGTAAAAATAATGACGTCTGGCACGGGTGTAAACAAATTGATATTAAGTCAAAGTTGATCCAGTTTATTATTTACATTCCTAACATTTTGATAATAAAACACTAGTTCATTCTTCCTAAAAAAATTTTATCAGCTTTTGAATGCGGCTTGTCATCTACAATTTTTGGAATAGAATTTGGAAAAATAATTTTCTTTTTATGTTCTGGACGCTGCATGTTATGATCATTACAGGTGTCCTTTAATTTTTTATATAATTTACGCTCACTATCTGTTTGATCCTTATTAACATAAACATTACCCGGCAATTTGGAACGATTACTTAGAATATAGAAAACTTCCATCTAAGAACTGAGTCTAATAATAATAGGACGAGGACCTCCAGGTTTAAAAATTCCAGTTCGACGAATCGACTGAATGTGAATATGGTTACCAAACACAGACAAAATATCCTTCACTTGCTTGCTGTCCTTGGAAAACAAATCTTTAGCAGAATCTTTAGAAGCTCTTACAATTTCATTAACATTAAAGATGAGACGTCCTCAAACGAATCTTTATTAATGAAACACCGAGATAATAATGCACATTTTATATGGAAAGATTCATCACATCTATCACACTTAATAACAGGTCCACTCAAAATTTCACAGTCCATATAGGAGCACTCGTTATGCTTATTATGCTTATACTTCCGTACATTGACGAATAACTCATTTAAATTGTCATTACTCATTTTAATAACAAAAAAGAAAATAGACTTGCAGGTTATAAACACGTGGCTTTTTTAGGTTAGCAAATCACGGTATTTGTATCAACAGATATCAAGTACATTCACTTAAAATTAACTACCAAAACTATATATAATCATAGACTAAAAAATATGAGTATGCTTTTTATAGCAATATTCAACAAAATTTATTTAAATAATCTATAGTAATAAACATCCAATTGAGGAGTACTATAAAAGCCTGCATTCCTATGCGCCACCTATCGGCAATTTTCATCGACCTTTGGTCAAAATTTCAACTTATTTATCAGCTTTTGGCATTTCCAAAAACAAGTATAACCATATACTTTTAATGCATTAGTAGGAATTATTAAAAAAATTACTTTCTGTAAAATCAAAGGTACGTGCGCTATAGATTTTATCAGATTCAATAATTGTGCTTGTTCGCTAAAATATTAAGATAGTATCATCACTTAAAATGAATTTACCTTCAATTATTGTTTCACTTGCACAAAAAATGTACATGCAAAAAGTCAGGTCTTTTTTATTAAGTATGTCAATTTTCAATGGGATCATCAAAAAAATTTGAAAAACAGACATCGTATTAGATGTTTACTCCAGTTAGATTTAATTAAAATAAACCAACAAAATTTTATCAAAACATTGAGAGTAACTCCTATATGACTTTTTATCCAAATTCAAAATTTTGCTTTTCATCGGCCTTTGGTCAAAATATCAGCTCAGCCAATTAGAAAGATAAAAAGATTAGTCTAATTTCAACTTCTTTTTTGTTACAAATATATAAATTAGTAAATATACAAAATGTATAGAATATTTTTAGAAAAAAAGCTTCCAATTCCAAATTCAGACTTATTAACAAATATAATCAGATAAGTATGCTCACATCTAATTTTAAATATTCAAAAGAAAAAGCTGATCAGATTGTGCATTGTTATTTCTCTAAGTATGTAAGAGCGATGAGTTTTCAGGAGCTAGCATGATAAAGTGTTCGTAGTCCAGTGGATAAGATAAAGGAATTGTAATAATAAGGCCGGGGGTTCACTCTTCATGTAAATAAAAGAGTCAAATTGTACTGCAATTAGTATTACAATTGTTTTTATTAATATTCCTTCAATTATCGGAGATAAGAAGTCAATTATTACGAACGAAAATTCTATTTTTTTGTACAAAAGATAATGCCAATTGGTAATATTGATCACAATATAATTTGAATTGCAGAATTTGCAGCTTTATCTCCTACTCCTTATAATGTCTCATGTCCGTTTCTAATTAATTTCAAACGTATTTTCTTTAAACTTTTGGCTAAGTGAATATTCAATTAGAACTAAAATTCTTATAAGTGCATAATATGCTTTTACTTGATATTATTATTAAAACATCACTCGGTCCAACTTATCCTTTGACCATGAAATGTAGTACGGAAATCATTTAAACAGTAAACTAATTCTTATCCTCCCTTACGCCCACTCACGGTAAAGTAGGGCGAGTTAATAATAATGCGTTTAACAAAATTGTCCCAGTGATTGTGGGGTAATAGTATGCAACGTTAAAATCTAAATTTTTTAATTTATTTTTCAAATCTTTTTAGTTTTTATATCATTTAATAACATATTATTTAAAATTCAAATATCACTCAAAAAAGAACTTCCCACAAAGTTCTATTGTATTAAATCTTTAACTATTCAAAAACGCAATAAATCGGAAATTCTATAATGTTCTATTTCATCAACTGCATACAAATCAAATTTTTTATCATAATTAAAAATTAAAATATAGTGAGTCTGAATTAATTCATTTTAAACAAGCGATGCAATAATTTATATTCGATAAAAATAAAAATAGAGAAAAATACAACATTCTACAATATTCTATTTCTCTCACTTCATATGATTCAACTATTCTTTATAATATTATTCTTTACAATATATTTTATCACTAGCCATTTTGATGAAGTTAAACAATAATACTATTATTAATAAAATAATCCGAAACACTTTGTAGCCGTCTTGGAAGCCAAGGTGTGCTGAAAAGATATTGCTATAGAGATTTCAAAACATATACGAACTAAATAAATTAATTAAATAAACAAGAAGTGTGATTTAATAGATATATAGAATTAATCGTGATGCTTTGACAATTATTGCGAGTAATATAACTCAAGATAATCTCGTCTAAATAGTAAAAAATAAATTGTCACATCAAAAAGCTATACGCCTTCTTTGACATCTTACAATTTGAAATATACATAGTCTTTCTATAAAGATAAGAGCGGGTAATTTATTATTAGTTTTTAGTACGTAAAATTCTATCTAATTTCATTTCAATAATATAGTGGTCGTTGCCTTCGCAACGAAGATTGGCTCGCGTTCCCTTAATTTCTGTATTCGTTTAGGCACTGGTATTAATCACGAAAAATTTTTGTTTTAACAGGCAATGAAAAACTGTGAGTTATAATTATATTATTTATACGATTTATATAATTATAAATTCCTTTTTATTATTCTAAAAAGTCGCATACATTTCTAGTATTATAAATAAAATACGCTAAACTCCTTGCCTATTAAGTATCGATCAGTTAATTCAAGAGTTATATATTAGCATGTCAATAAGCATTGAAAAAAGAAAATGAAGTCCTCAACGTGGATGCAAAATACAAAATTGATCGTCTGAACTTTCGAACATAGTTATACTCCATGACAATCAAGAAGATAAATGGACTTCTATCCCAGTGAAAAATTATACTCTCAGTTTTAAAAGATTTATTGTCATGGTGTTATAAATAAACTGAGCTTTTGTATTGCGCAGCTTCGGTGCAACACACCCAATACGCCAACCCATACATCTGCAAAAAATTTTCAACAACATCCTAAACAATAAGTGAAAAAACAAAATCAAAAGTCCAGCCGTTATCATCTAATCTGCAATACCGATAACAACAAACCCAACTTTCGCTCGCACGCGTGTCGCTTTTTTATCAAGCTACACCTGTATAATACACCAACATATCCAGCATCGCTTTTGCGGCTCGAGCAGACGATACGAACGCGCTCATACATACACACACACATGTGGGGGAAAAAATAAAATAAGCTGCTGCGATCAGGCTCGGGAGAAGCGAGGGGGGAGTCGAGCGAGTGTGTGTGCATAGTCGCTGCGCGGCAGCAAGAGAGAGAGAGAGAGAGAGAGAGAGAGAAAATTCCCGCCGCGGAGGAGCGCAAAAAAGGGAGAAGCCCAGCGTGAGTTTGGTGCGCGCGAGCTTGTCGCAGCTCTTGTCCAACACTACCGAGTCAGTTTTTCCGCTGACGCGTCCCGTATATACCGCGCGCTACCATATAATACCGGATATACACCCTCGTTCGGTCTATCGTCTATTAGTTGTTCCAACGATATACGTACGATTCGCCAAGGTGAGTAATGAATTTGAAAATAACCGAGTGAGTGGTAGTACGAGCTTTGATGTTGGTATAGCTCTCGCTTTTGATTGGCTCCACGAAAATCTGCACGCTTAATCATATCTATCGCTTTTAATATAGAAAGCCCGAAGTTTATCCCTTCTGTTCGCGCTTCCTTTGAAAATTCAACGCCGCACTTCGGATATATATATATATATATATATATATACACGAGAGATAAGTGTATAAATGCTATCACGGATATGTTTACTGCTGTTGCCCGACGAGCCGAACTTCGCGGAACTTCTTTTGATCGCAACTGCGGCCGACAACGCGCACCATAATTCAGTGACGCGCCGCAGCGAAATAACGCATTACTCTTCGTTATAAACGTGTAAGTTTTATGTACACGTTTTAAACAAAAAAGAAGAACACTTCGGGCACACAACAGGTCGATTCGTCCGCCAGCCACTGGTGCAGCACGTGAAGAAAAAAAAAAGAAGAAACTTTGGATATACTCCGGTTCCCTTTCCGGTTCTTTGCGGGACGTAAAAATAAAATCACTCGGGAGACGCGTCGCGACGACTTCTCCGCAGCGTTCACTCGTCAGCTCGTCCATTCACTACTTATAAGACGGTGAGCGGACGAGAACAACTGTAATCACGTGTGCTACGCGCAAGAGCGAGAGATTCCGTGTGGGGCTTTGGAGTCACTCGGCTTCGACAAAAACAGCGGCGACGTCGACGCGCTGCTACTCAAAATCTATAAATATAATATTATCGTTCTGCCTTTGCTCTTTATATATATGTGTATGCTCTCCCTCGCTTTCTTTCTCCCTCTCTTGTCTTGCGAGTGTATATATTGAAGAAAAATGATTGGAAAAATCATTCGGGTTTTCTCCTCGGTTGAATTTTTATCTGCCATTTCTATAATCGTGCATTCGAACGAATTATTCATTATGCGCTTGATGAGCCCATAGCCGTAGAAAACTTGAGCTGATGTTGATGCTGTGCGAACATTATACTTTTAAAGCAATTATAGTCGCGCCTCTTTAAAAAGAGAAAAGTGATAATGTAGCTAAAAGCTTTTTTTTGTTTTATTCTATATTCCCGCGATGGCAAGAAAACTCTAATAAATTCACTTTCGAATTTATTTTGCCCTTCTGCGCGGAACGTTGACGAGACCGTAATGAAATGTGAAAATCAACTTACAGCTGCCCCAGCTTTCCGAAATTTATGAAAGACACTCGCGGCCGCAAATCGAAAGCAGTGCATTGCATCCGAATCGAAAGCGTACACAATTATTCAATCCATAAGGGGATGTTAAAATGTTTAGAAATAATTTTCGATGTTGTTCCACGAAGCTTAACTCCTTCATTAGAACTGAATCAAGATTATACTCTAATTTCCCAAGCGGTGACCTGATTTTCATCGATTCAAATTTCGAGAGCACATGAAAAATTTCGAAAAAATGGAGCTGTGATGTCGGCATGGCGCACCTCCTTAATATATTCTTTGCATGAATCAAGAATTTAATGAAAAAGAAAAGTGTGAAAAATTTATAAAGGGAAAGATTTCCCAGTGGGGCGTCCACAAATTGATTTAGCGTGTCGGTCAAGCAATTAGCCGAGCGCAACTTTATGCGCCTCGACTTTCCGCGTAAATAATCAAATCAGTCTCCTCGTTTCTCTCTCTTTCTCTCTCTTTCATTCTGATCGAGCTGCTGCCAGATTTAGCGAACGCGCGTAAACATTCGCTATATGTATACGAGCGAGAAAACCTGTCAAACGATCTCCCAAGTGCTTGTCTTACGCAAAATGTACCTACATTTTCAATTTGCTACAATTTCTGAGCTTTCGTTGCATGGAATAACTTAAGACTCGTGCACTTTTTTAACCTTTTTTTTTCTTTTAACTGTATAAGAGCTTTAGATATATAAAGAACATTTATTTCAGATTGGTCTCAGTTCGCGGTAGGCATTTTCTTGCAGAATGATAGCAAGATGATGATAAAATACCTGCTGCTGGCGTCACTCCTGCAGACGGCGCTGGGCCTGGAGCTACCTAAGACCGTAATAGGTTCATTCAAATTAAACTATATACACATTAAATTAGCACTTTAGCATATAATTTCCTAAAGCTTCAACGGTGCACTTACTCCATGCCGATTTCCCTACATATAGACTGTACCTGTAACATAACAGTTGCTGAATTGAAACTCGACTCTGTCAATTACAAATATGACAGCTATAACGTTTCGATTCTCCAATGTGCTTCCGCGACTTTAACTATTCCAGTATTCCGCATAGCAGATATAATCCCAAATATATCGAATACGCCGGGGCGTGCTTTACGAGTTCTGTACATGTACGCGCCGTGCGGTTAAGATTCGCGACCGAGACGTGAAGTGTCCAACGAGCAAATGGTCTGTGATTTACGACGAACGCGGCCGGATTGATTCTCGTTGCGGAAATACAATTTGTACCTTGCACCGACGTCCATGACCCTCCGTCAAACCGTACATACAGTTTCAAATTATATTAAACGCGATCGGTAGAAAAGTAGTGCCTATAGTTGAAGATATAGAAATGTATCCCGGAGATGTGTGACATAAATGATGTAACGCTGGGGTCGCTGCTGCAGGTGGATTGTTCGACAAGAATGCCTTCATGCGTCGGGCATTCTCGCTCGCTCTGCGCACGATGAATCAGTGCGCCTACAATCCCGAGGTCTGCGAGACTATTTGCGCCTGCGAGGTGGACATAGATTGCGGCCTCTTCCATCGGCTCAAGTTCACGGGTCTCGTATTGGAAGTCGATAACGACTTGCTGGAGGCTTACAAAGCAGGTTCGTCGTTATACACATAATAGATTCATCCTTTTCGTACCTTTATCTTTGGTTTTGTTGCCTCGAAACTATATATACAGTGTGTTGGCCGTAGTTGGACATTTAGCAGGTCACAAGAGCCACCAACTGCTCAGTAATAACTATGGACTGGCTGCGATTATAGGGCCGAACACAGATCTGAGCGGACCTTACGTTCAGGGATTGTGCGAGCTGCACGATTTGCCCCATATCATCATCAGGCGCGAACTGACGCACGACAGATTAAGATCGATAAATCTCTTTCCAGATCTGGATACACTCTCTACCGTGCGTGCAACTTACATTACTGACGTATTTTTTGAAAACGATTCGAATGTATGTAATTATTATGTTTAGGTGTACGTTAAATTGGTGGAGAAACTAAAATGGACCTCGTTTTCGATATTGTACGAGACAACCGAACACTTCCTAGCCCTGGATAAAGTCTTAAAAATGTATGGCCCGTACGCGTATCCGGTTTATGCCTTTCATTTGGGTCCTGGACCGAATTACAGGTGAGCCCAAGCGTGCATTTTGCGTACGTTTCGTTTTTTTCTTCTTCTCAATATTTGATTTGTGAAATTTTGATTGTCGAAACAGTCGGCCACTTTTGTTAGCTAAAGAGAAATATCATAAGAGCTTGATCATCGACTGCAATTACGAGCATCTGACGGAAATATTGAAGCAGACTCAAGAAATCGGTATGATGACGGAATCCTACCAATACATCGTCACATCATTAGTGAGTAAAATTTTAAATATGTTCAAACTAGCTCGAGATCCCGCAATTCAATTGAAATGCCGAAGAATATCAGTTTATCGATTATTGTAAAAGTTTAATTTCCGTAAATATTTCGTTAATTGACAAATTGTGCGATAAACGGGATTAGTTATTAAAGCAGATTATTATTAGTACTGTTCAAACTTGGGTATTTCAAACATTTTGTTTATCGATTTAATTATTATTACATGAACTTGAATGGATACTCAATATCTCCATAACTATTTCAAGAATTTAATTTTAACAATTGCAGTAGCTATTTCTACTCACAAAAATTTGACTAAAATACGAACTACTTATGTATGACACTGAAACCGAGGAATTCGTATGCTCGACAGGATTTGCAGACCATCGATTTGCATCCTTATCAGCACTCGGGCGTTAACATAAGCGGCATGCGTCTAATGGATCCGACCGATCCTTTCGTTGAGAAATTCGTGGGTAGCCACCTAGAGGACTTTGATATTCCGCAAATCGATAAGCTGCGCACCGAGGAGGCGTTAATGTTTGACGCGGTGGCCCTGTTTGCCCAGGCGTACAAGGATCTCACCTACAAGTACGATATAGAGGGGAAAAAATTGACGGAGCTCTACAATAAACCAGATCCCTGGTTCTATGGGCTCAGCTTACGCAATTACATATTGTATGTGAGTATATAACATGGTTGGACTGCGAATTTCTCGTCTATCCGCTTATCTCTAAAGGGAGAAACGCTGAGTTGTCGTGGAACATAATATTATATCGTGTGATTTTAAAGAAGCAAATCACTTTCAAAGCATTCAAAATGGTTGTAATATAAGATATCGACCTTTTCACTAGTAATCTTGAATGAACAGTCACATTTCCGAGAAAATCGATAATTTTCATTATCTAAACTTAAAGGGCTATTTAACCCATTAACGCCGAGGTGATCAGAATTTTTACTAACTTTTCAACGTGTTTATTTATTATGTTATCGGACCAAAAAAATAATGCAATACCTCTATTCCTACGCGAAATTTGATGCCCTTTCAAAAACTGAGCTCGAAATTTCGATTAGATACAGA
>UELV01135902.1:0-15379 GCA_900490015.1 Megastigmus stigmatizans | reverse complement strand
TATATATATATATATATATATATATTTATCTTATTTGACATAGTTATTTCTTTTAGATGCTTGCGGTTTATCTGATGTAACGCATATAGAATCTCTTCAAGAAAAATCTCAATGTGCATTGGAAGAGTATTGTCGGACACAATATTCAAATCAACCAACTAGATTTGGAAAATTACTACTTAGACTGCCATCTTTAAGAACAGTTTCTTCACAAGTCATAGAGCAGCTATTCTTCGTACGCTTAGTTGGGAAAACACCTATTGAAACGCTTATTAGGGATATGCTTCTCAGCGGCAGCAGTTTCAATTGGCCTTACATGTCAACAATTTGACTGCTCCATGGAGACTGTTAAAAGTCGTCGAAATAATAAAAAGATGTTTAATTTATAAAACAGAATTATTTTATTTTTAATATATTTAATGTAAAATCATTATTAACTTGAAAATAATAAAGTTTAATAAAATAACTTATTGGTATTCGTGTAGCAAACGGAATTAGTTACATAAACAATTAGTTTTCAAACCTACTGAAAGAAAAATGTGTTTGCATATTGAACTATTCGTGATAGTTTGTGAATTAATATTTAAATTTTTGTTAATACATTAAACAGAAATTTAACAAATATGTATTAAATTATGTAGCACCCGGTATAAGTGTAAAATAGGCAACAGAATCTGATACTGTAGTGCTTTAATTAGTTTATATAGAAATTGAAAAGAGTAGTATTTATCCTAGCTTATACCTAATAGTAGTTTACTTTGTAATATCCCTGTTTAATATATCCACCTGGATTTTCAGCTGGAATTCCAGGTGAAACTCAAGGTAGATTGTAGGTAGATTCCACTGGAATCCAGGTGGATATCCAGGTCCGGGATTTTTACAACTAATTACTAAAAATTGAAGTTTACGTAGATTGGTGACCATATTTGGTGTTACCATGCGGATGATAACACCCAAACTGGGAAATTAAGCTTTCATGTTCAATTTTTTTAACTTTTTTTAAATTCAATTATAATACAAAAAAATATTGAAATTTAATTTAATCCAGGTGGATTTTTTCAACGGGGATTTTAACTATTATATATAGTTTTGATGTTGAACTCTAATGTAAATGAGATCAAAGTCTCTAAAGTCCACGTATTTCATATCTAGAAGGAGAGATAGTAGTAACTCACTGTAGAAAAATTCTGTTATCAAATGAATTTCTACTTGGACTGAGAAGTGTTTTACGTGGATTAAGATGAATTTGGTATTAATATAATAGATATATTATGCAATTTTACGATTTTCTAAATCTAACAGTACAAAATTTACGTATAAAATACTCTAAAAAAATACCTTTAAAAAGGTAAAATCTTAGCAAGTATGATTTTTTCTCCCTCAACACAATTTTATATTTATTCTACCAAATTACTGTAAAATAAAACATTTGAGAATGATAAATTAAAAAACTTTCCATTAATTCATTAAATATAATTTACATATTAGGCTTGTGCACTACTCATTATTATACTTGTATTTTTTATTAAATGTACTATTCCATGGCGTCATATATTTTATTCCAATAAAATATTGTACTAAAATTCATAATTGTTGAATTAAATGTATACATTCATTACATAATTCATTTGTACATTTTATATACATAAATACTTTTAATTTCTTTTAACAAACTTAGGCTAAAGAAAGTTGTGAACTCAACTTATAAACTGTAAAGTATTCTTTCTCTTTTAATAATTTTACATAAGTATTAATTGTTTATTTAAATTCATTTAATTAATTAATAATTATTACTAGATAGAATCCGAACTTCCGGCTCCCATTAGTACCAGCAGAGTTCTTATTGCTGAGATATCGGTTCCACACTTTTATTTCGTCAAATGGAGAACATTTAAGAAATTTCAGCAAAGCTATACAAATCAGATTATTGGTTCTGTGTAGGTGTTCTCGTTAGAGCCCGTCTACTTTCGGTTGTGAGCTCACATACCGCAAGACTTCCTTTACTTTTATAGTTGCGAATATAGTGCGCCGCAACCAGAATCATACGTTCCCAATTAATCTTTGGATTGGCATAAAATATGTAAATATTTATAACTTATCTGGCATCTCTATTGAATAATATGAAAATTCTTTCAACTTAACAATTACTCAAAATTTTATAAAATATCTTTAATCTTACAAAATAACGATGAAAATTCTTGGCGGCCCGAACGTATAATTCAATATAATATATTTGAATACGTTCTTAGTTTAAATAAGGTAATTTAATATGACTATTATCTACCTCATATTTTTTTTATGTTGGTTAAAAAGGACAAATTGCTTCGCGACCGTAGACGGGCTTGAGATCCCGCTCCCGAGGTCTCAGACATCGAGCTCGGGGCCCGTCACCCGCCCGAGAGCTGACCAGTGGGCTATCGTCAGTTAGGACCGAGATAGATGACACCCATCGCGTTCGAGGCATCCGACAGCGTCCAGTCAGCTAAACCCAACCCAACCTTCAGCTCCTTGATCAATTGCCGAGCAAGGAACTGTAACATCCACCCTCTTCACCAAAAATACCCGGGACTGTTGTGCACATTACTTCGGGCCGGCAGGCGTGTCTAGGTCCTACGTCAATCGTATCTATCTTGTTTGTCTTTGTCTATTCTCCGTTTGTTGCGTCAGTCTTCAAGGCAGTTGTCAGTCTTTTTACCCTGTAGGACTTTAGTCACGTATCGTTTTATGTCATCCCATGTCTGTTTGCTGTTTAGCATGAGTATCACGACGTTGTCTGGTGTCATTTACCCTGTCGCAGTCTGCAGTCTCTGTTTCTCGGCTGTCCATCGTGGGCACACGAAGAACGTGTGCTCGACATCGTCCCTGTAGTGCCCGCAGTACCTGCAAGACGGGGTCGTTACTTTCCTCATCTGATGCTGGTAGTGTCGGAAGTACCAGTGTCCTGAGAGGAGCTTGGTTAAGTAAAAATTTACGTGGCCCGCTCCCCTCTCCGTCCAGAGTCGTACGTCCTGTATTAGACGTCTCGTCCACTTGCCTTTGTCACTGTTCGTCCAGCGGGTTTGCCAGTCTGCCAGTGTCTCTGTCCCTGCGTATGTGGCGGCTCTCGCTCTCCCCAATTCATTACTCGTATCGTAGATCCTCTGTTGCTCTATAGCTAGGAGGTCTACGGGGACAACCCCGGCGATCACAAGTGCCGCTGCCTCGCAGACGGTGCGGTACGTGGACGCGATTCGCAACGCCCCCCTTCTTTGCACCGCCGTGATCTTCTTACAGTACTTCTCCCTCCGCATCATGCCCGCCTATAACTCAGCCCCGTACAGTAGCATGGAGTGGGTCACCGTCATGTGGAGTCTCCGTGTGTTCGATTTCGGTCCTTATGTGTTTGCCATGATGCGGGCGAGCGCTGCCGTTTTCGACGCTGCCCTCTCAGCGACGCCCCTGATGTGCGGCCAGAAGGTCATCCTCGTATTCAAGGTTACCCCGAGATATTTGGCTTCCCCACCTGGATGCACGAGGGCACCGCCCACCATCATGGGAGTTGTCCTGTCTATCCGTTTTCTCGTCAAGTACAGTAGTTCCGTCTTTTGTGTCGCTAACTGTACTCCCCGTGCTTCCATCCATTCCTGTACCCAGCTCATCGCTTGGTTCATTCTCATCTAAGCCAGGCGTATGTCCCTCGTCGCTATGACGATGACCAGGTCATCCGCATACGCGACGAGGTAGACCCCCGGCAGCATCGGCAGGTCCAGCACCTCGTTATATAGCACGTTCCATATGTCGGGGCCCATGATCGAGCCCTGCGCCATACCCGCTGTCATTTTCCTGGTCTTGTCCCCGGTCTCCGTTACGTAAGTGATGTAGCGGTCTCATAGGTAGTCCGTCAAAACCCGGAGAAGTATGGGGGACAGCGGATAGGCGTCACTATTGGCCTGTCTTTCTGGGGTCTAGTCTGTGCTCTGTCGAAAGAGTCCTCGAAAGAGAGCTCCTAGCATCGATCATCCTTTACTGAATCCGTATTGTCTGTCGCTCAGGCCTCAAGCATTTTGTGCCGCTTGCTGTATTCGGGCTCTAAGCATCATTTCGAAGAGCTTGCCTATTGTGTTGAGCAGACTCAACGGCCTAAATAATAAAAAAACGTGATATATTATAATTTGACAACATTTAGTAAATTCTAATCGCGTTATAAATTGTTAAAATTTTCAAATAAGTGTAAGCGTGCGCATCTTCGTCTTTCGGCGAACCTGTGTGTTTCAAAGTACAATTAATAAATGATAGGTGACCTACCTATGCTAATTAGCCTCCCGCGAAACAGAAAATGCAAAAAAAGGGAAACCCAAATTAAATTCAAAATTTAACCTTATATTTAATTATCGCGTTCCTAAGACTATTTCCACTGATTCGTCATACAAAAAAAAAACAGTTTTATTCAAATTGAGGTTTAAAATGATTTTGAGAACACAAGCAACTTTTTTTTTGGGAAAAAGCCGTAAAGGCATAAAAAAAAACCCTATTTATTAAAGGAAACAGAAATTTGATTACACAATTAAATCCTGAATTGAATTAGTTAAAAAAAAAAATATTAAATGGTCGATGATACAAACATCTTGATTATGTACGTAATAGCATTAATTAAAACATAAATTGAACATAAATTAATTATATACGGAATAGCGTGAATAATGATGACTAGATAACTTGAACATAAATTCATTAAGATGAAATAGCATGAATTTACATAAATGAATTGAATATAAAGTTACATAATATGAAATGGCGTGAATTTACACAGATTAAATTGACTATGAATTTATTAATATAAAATAGCATGAACAGAATGAGAGAAAGAGAGGGAGAGAGAGAGAGAGAGAGAGAGAGAGAGAGAGAGAGAGAGAGAGAGAGATAGAGAGAGAGAAGACGAAGGTGTTGAGGTTAAAAAATGGCGGTAGGGATGGTTGAACCGATGGGGGTTGTTTCAACCATCATTTGACGATATGGACGGTTGAACCCATGCGGGATGCTTCAAGCATCATTTGGCGATGCTAGCTTTTCGTGTGAACACCAGGTTGATCAGACCTGGGTGTTCAGATGGGCAATGCCCCGTGTCGGGTTGCCACCCTCGTGGAGACGCTGACGGTTTCAAGGGAGATTATGCGATAAAGCACGTGTTTTGGGAACAAAATACCTGATGTGTCCTTGGAACGATGCTGGCTCATATGGAATGACGCGCCCGCCAACCGAACTTCTTCATTCTGTCTAGATACACGCGAACGCGACGAGTACCATGCAACGCTAAAATAAAATAAAAATCAAAGAAAAAAAGGACTTATCTCGCGAACGATTGACTCGAATTCGCGATGCCGTATTCTAATCACAAACAAAAGCGTGGCGGCGCGGTTCGATGATGAACGACGTGGTAGCTGGTCCGAAGCTCGCAGCAAAAAGGGAAGAGGAAAGCTCTGCTTGCGAACGCGAGCCCACCCCGAAACCAAGAACCTACCCTCCGCCCTCTGCTTCGACCACATTCCTCTCGAATGTCACGTCAGCCTACTCCTTACAACGAGCAAGCACGAAAGAGAGCGGCCGAGCGCTGTTGCCACCTCGCGCTTCCTCCGATAATCCTGGTATATGCGCATCGAGAGACGACCACAGGAGAGCTGCTGCCATCTCTCGAAGTGAGACGTTTCGAAGGAACAATAAGTTTATTTGAGATTGACTTAAACATGTTTACAATTACAATAGTTTTTTATAAGTATTAAATAAAATATATATTTATCATTATATATGCAGGATGGAATATGACATTTCTCAGTATAATATTAGAAAAGCTTGTATTGGTCAACGAATTCCTTGCCATAAAGAAGAATTTCTTCCAAGTACCATACCGTACCTATATAATTGAAACCATTACCATCTGTGTAATTAACATTGCTGATGCCACCAAAAGTACCAATGGGAATAATACAGCATATACTGCCAATATCTATCAGACTCTAACGGACACTAGATTGTCAAGTATTCACCATCTGGTACCATACATCATCCTAAAAATAGATTTATAGAATCCTTAAAATTCAAAAGTATGTTTCAAATAGTCAGAACTATAAGAAAATATTCATGATGCCACATTTATTCTCATTTATTTATTCGCTTACCTGTCTGAAACCATTAGCAGAAACGGATTGCCTTGTAAAGCCCTCTACGGTAAATCTAGCACTTTTGGATCTACAAAAAAACAAATATTTATGCAATTATTTGGACCATTCCGTGGACCTAAAAAATGATTCTACTCTCAGATAATATATAGCATTCAAAGCATTTTCATCAACTAATTCGGTGAACATACAATTATTTTACCTTTATATAGATACTTGCATTGATTTATATTAAAAATTTTTAACAAGTTTTGATAAAACCTAAAAACTACAAAATATTTATTCAAATAGTTTATAATAATAAACTTTCGTACATTTAAGCAATTAATTAACAAACTAATGCTTTAAAAAATATTTTGTAGATTTTACGTTATATTGAAACTTTTTAAAAATTATTAGTAAAAAGAATCTGTATACAATATTGCCAAATAATAACTACTGTTCCATAAACATTTATTTTTTACTTCAATAATTATTTTTATATAATACTCAGTTGCAATTAGTTTAATTGCTAAAAATTAAACTAATCATATCAATTAAACTCAATAACAGTACAATAAGTTGTGTTTTGCCAATAAACTTTTACTAAAATATAAATCCAAATTTAAATAAATACTTTACTAACACAACACAAAACGCATTAATTAATTTTATTTTGAATTAATCAATTTAAAACTGCTGGATAAAAAAGTTAAAGCTGCTTCTCCCCTACTTTTATTTTTCGGTTCTGCTACTCGAAGCAGGTAGGGCTGCAAAACTCCGTGGTCCAAGCCCATGAACTATGCCATAGCCAAATTCAGCTACTTTTATCATCACTGGTCTAGGTGTATAGGGTCGCCGATGATGGGGTCCAGATTGTGCACTCCGTAGTTTTTTGTGTCTAGATGTGGGAGTCGTACTCGATATCGAGGTGTATAGGTGTAATTATTCAGTTTGTCCACGGGGACCATTAACTGTATTTAGTATTTCCCTTCTCTTTGTAGAAGAAGGAAATATATATATAAACAAATCAATTTAAAATAAATCAAAATAAAAATTTATTTTTAGAAATTATAAATACACTAAATTTTTGATTCAATGAAAATTTTAATAATTATATGATTATTTGCACTAACTATGCACTATTTATGTGCTTTGATCGAGGAAGGTGAGACGGGATGATTAGCTGCGAGAATCCCTCGGTTCGTGTCGCTGAGAGCCGAGTAGGAGCAAAGTCGCTCTTCTTCCCGCCTTGTCTTCCTATCGAAGAGAGCGTTTTTCCCATAGTTTACCTCTTTTTGAACTTGGGGAAGGTGCTTCTTTTCATCAACCCCTCTACTATTCTACTGATAAAGTATTGATTTTTATAAGTCATTAAAAAATATAGTTTTGATATATTATACGAAATAGCGATGCAAGTGATTTTTGTGGTCGAATTTACATTGTTTGAGTTCATACCTGCTAAGTGTGCTTTTGCGCCATGCTTAACCGATGTTTTGTTCTTTTTTTTAATGTCATTTCTTAATCTTTTAAATACTCTTCCTCTAAAATTATCTCTATTCCCATATTATAATGTCGAATTTTTCACAAAATTCATCAACTTTTTCTCTGTTATTCATCTTGATTTGATAAAGTTCTGCTCTGACCGATAAAGCTGTTACGTTCGACTCTATCCTTCTAAATTCTTTGATTTTTGATGAAATTTCTATCGGGCTTCTAATGTTTAATATTTTCTTATGGTAGGGTCCGTCTAGGTGGTTAATAATTATGTTTCTGAAAAGTGAAATTCTCTTTTCTGATTCTACTCTGTTCAAGTTTCCGTTCGGGTTTGTAGTTCCATTAATTACATCTGAAAAGTGATTAGCTCTAAGTTCTGAATTGAGATAGTGTAACGAAACATTTAGTGTCATTTTTTGCGTTCATTTGAAATCTGTTTTTACGTTAATTTTAGTTTTCTTATTATTTGCTTCTAAAGTTTATCTAAAGTTTTTAAAAGTTTCATTTAATTCTCCAAAGTAATTAATACATAGGTATAGCGAGACAGTGGTGGTGGTGGGGGTAGTGGAAGGGGAAAAACCCGAAATAGCGCGAGACGACGAGAAGGGGGATTCTAGCTAGGACTGTGGTATGGAAGGCTAGGGAGGGGGAGTATGGAGGTAGAGAAGAGACAGTGCGAGTGGAACCCAACGCTGACCGAAGGATACTTAGGCGCTCTACTATAGAGTTCGGATTGATGGTGGTGAGGGAGGGGATATTACTGCCTTGCTATACCTATGTGTATAGGGTATTCTTGGTGTAGCGCGCTCGCTCGACCGTTAGAGCGTGAAGAGGGGCGCAAGGCCCGCCGCTGACCTATCGATACTTACTTGCTGCTGCTCCGATATGACCTGCTCGATGGTTCAAAGGCGACTGAATTGCTAACGACAATGCGCGGAAAGAAGGAGAGAGAGAGAGTGAGAGAGAGATATTCTTTTATTTATATAAATATACAAAATTGATTTTCCAATATAATCATACACTTTTACATAGATATTTTTATGTTAATATGATTTTATGAGAGATAGATAGATAGATAGATATTTGTTTATTCGTATATAAATACAAAATTGATTGTTAATCAGTATATATGTATATGGTTTTATAGTATATAAAAGATAGTCTTAATTTTTCGCTACTCTATATAAATATTGCACTTTGTTACTATCTATGATATCACAGCATAAGTTAAAAATTTAATATAGAAAAATCAGTCTTATAAAAAAATCAGTGAATACAAAAATTAGTCTTAAAAATATTTAACAGGTAATATCACAGAGCGTCTTATCTTAAAATACAAACAAACAAGGTAAATAGAGCAGTCAATATCTATCAGTCAATTGTATTCTAAAATTTAACATTCACTCATTGCACACATGCACCCATTCACACTAATAAATACACCCACACAATTAAAAACGATGTATAAGGGACAAAACAATATAAATTAACATAAAGTAAACCCATCCATTTATTCCCTGTGTGGGTGTACGCCTATATATATTTTTTATCGCACTGAGACCACAGGCCCTGTCTCTGGATGACTAGACATCGAGGTCGAGGAGGTGTTTAAGGATCGCTGTATTAAATCCGCATAAAGATGGAAGGTTGCGCAGATTTAATAGGAGACAGTTCCAATAGCGCTCACATTGGACCTGGAAAGATCTCATACCAGCTTCTGTCCGCACTCTTGGCACCGAGAGTTCTTGTGCATCACCCCTGCTAGTGGACCTGGACTCGTGTTTACTGAAAAAGTCGCTAAATAATTTCGTTCATTGAGTGGAAGGATTTTATACATAAGGATGGCGGCAAAACACATCCTTCGACTGTCAACGCGCAACCAGCCCAACTGCTTTCTATAGGGGGTGATGTGCTCAGCCCTTCCAAAACCATATAAAAATCGCACACATGTGTTGTTCAGTCTCTGTAATCGTATTTTTTGCTCGTCCGACGCATCAAGACACAAAACAGTACAGTAGTCAAGATGAGGTAAGACTAGAGCTTCAACCAGTCTTCTGCGCAAAGCCACGGTGGTAGATGCCCTTATAAACCGCAGGCTGTAAAGGGCTTTGTTGACTTTTTTAGTTATACAATCGACCTGCGGTTTCCACGTTAATTTACTATCTAATGTAACACCGAGATTCACGACGGCGTCGGAAAAAGGCACAAACGCTCCGCTGCCCATATAAACGTCTGGGATTCCCATTTAACCAAAACATTAACATATTTTCTAGAACCAAATAAAATTAATTTGGTCTTGCCAGCATTGAGACGGAGAGACAAAAGTTCAGCCCACGTCGACAACAACCGTGCCGCTTCAGCCAGGCGAGCTATGCCCTCCAGAAGTTTATCTGCAGGGATTTGCAGATAAATCTGGAGGTCATCGGCATATAGTATGTGCCTAACCGCCCCACGGTCAAAGAGGTCTTGAAGGTCATTGATATAGAGACTGAAGAGCAAAGGCCCGAGGACCTACCCCTGTGGTACACCTAAATTTGTTTCAACCCACGAGGAACAACCATCTTTAGATAAAATGCGCTGTGTGCGGTCTTGTAAATACGATTTAATCCACAGGAGTGCGGACCTCGAAAACCCGAGATCGTGCAATTTGCTCAACAGTTGCGAAGGAGAGATTGTGTCAAACGCCTTGCTGAAGTAGAAAAGTAACAGCAAGGTGATCATCCTTCTATCAATTCCTATTCGTATGACATCAGTCAGTTTAAGCAGGACTGTCTGAGTACTGTGATGCTGTCTGAACCATACCTGTAAAGGATCAAGAATGCCGGTCCTGGAGAGATAGTTGGTGATTTGGGAGTGTGCAATCTTCTCGAGTACCTGGGAAAGGAAGCACAGTAGGGCGATAGGGCGAAAGTCAGAAGCTGAAGATGGGGTGGAAATGTTCTTTAAGGCCACTAACTGAGCCCGTCTTCAAGCACTCGGGAAGACTCCCTGAGCAAAGGAGGAGCTAAATAAACGTAGTATATAATTCTCCAACACTGGCAGAGACTTCACCATAACACTTTGCGGTATTTCATCTATACCCCTCGCCTGAGATGTAAAGTGAGACATGGCGAGAACTACATGAGTGGAAAAGTAACTGAATGACATGCAAAACCATCATCAGATGCATATTGTATGATGTTTAATATGCTATCTATATCCTCCTTGGAATCGATTGACACTTCCGCAAAGTGTGTGTTGAGCTCATCTGGGGTTAAACCATGCAACTCCTCCTTGCGCTTAGGCAAGAGGCCAAGATTACGCATTTTCCTTCAAATATCCTTCCCATGATTAAGAGCGCTAGAAAGCTGGTTAGTAAGAAAGGATGTACGCTCTTGATCCATGCGTACCTCGACCGCATTGCGTAAATGACGAAATTCGTCCAGTAGAGCGGCACTCTTAGTCCATTTATACCGTCTATGCGTGGCGTTACGTTTGCTAATGAGTAGTTGAAGCTCAGAGCCAATCCATGGGGCTTTTCCTCTACGAGGAGTTACAGTTTTTAACGGTGCAAGTTCATTTATAGCCTCCAATAGATTGACACTAAGACATTCAAGCGCGCCATTTATGTCAAAGTCAGAGTCTAAGGTATTTTGAGAAAGCGTCGATTAATCGCCGCGACACAAGAACTCATTGAGTTCAACCGGGGTTATCTTATTATAGTTTCTAAAGGTGAAAGTCTCTTTAGGATGAGACACAACATGAATGTCAATGTTAACATCAATGATGTGTTGCTTGCTGCGAAATGGCGCCAAGCTATTCCCATAGTCAAGTACCGTGTCGTTATCTACAAATATTAAGTCAATCTATGTGTGAGAAGTCTTAGTATGATGCGTCGAGCCATGCTGGATGATCTTAACTGAGAGTTCGTCAGCTAATCGCTGAACGAACTCAGAATCACTAGTCGTCGACAACAGATCTGCATTCAGATCGCCCATAATCAACTTATGGCTGTAATTACCACAAAGGTCTCTCAGAGAACTAAGGAAGTCAGGATCGCAATTAAAATCTATTTTTGGAGGCCAATAAATAGCACCAACTAGGATTGGCAGCGTGTTACCCTTATGAACCTCACAGAAGTTGAATTCAGGAATACCTGGCTTGCCAGATCCTGTGCTCTTGGATTTAGCAAGGATTTTAAGTTTATAATCATTACGAATCTAAAGGACAACACCACCACTATTCACATTACGATCCTGACGTAAAACACTAAACCCATCGATCTGAATGAGCCTATCTCTAGCTTGCTCTCGTCGTCTTCTCCAGTGTCGAGAAGAGGGGCAGGTACGCGCTTATGTGCGAGCAGCGGCCCCTCGCGCGCAAATGTGTTTGTTTACGCGCTTGCTCGCTTAGTCTTTTCGTCTCTCTCTCTCTCTCTCTCTCTCTTGTCGCTCGCACTCACGCTATCGACCTTTGACTTTGTCGTTGTATTTAGGCTTGAATTCACGCTTAGGTTTATACTTCTTCTGCGACATTGCGAACAGACAGTCATATGTTTTCGTATCTGCTTCGATTTAACAGAAGTCTGACACGAAGCATGACCCCTTTTGTTACATTTTGCGCACTTTACAATGTGCTAGATCCGTGCGTGACTGTCTATTACAAAAGGCACAAGACCTTTTCTGCTCCATTTAAAAGATGTTAATGCTGCCCTCTTAGGCCGAAAATTAATTATTTCAGGCAAGGGAAACACACTTATGATATACACAATTAACTCTATCACGCACCTGCTGACTCTTAGGCATTCGCAGAACCTCAATAGAAATGTCGCTGTAACGAAAGCAGTTGGAAAGAAGTAGTCGGAAAATGCAGCAAAGCGATGCAAGCGCAGCACCCCCAGTGAAGATAACAGTGGAGATAATGGCTTGTATATAGGCGCATGGAAGAAACCTGCAACAATTATTATCCTTGGACATTCCCCAACTGACTGAGTCGAATGTCACATTCTTGTACATAACACCAGAGCTAGCTCATTTAACAACCTCGTGATAATACCCTTTGTTGTATTCAAGACCGATGCAGATTCTCCTCGTATTTGATTTGTTGAAAACGTACGTGGTGCACTACAAGAGGTTAGGTAGTTCTGCTTTTACTTCGTTCTTCAGATCATTAGCCACGATTAAACTTTTTTTTTTTTATAAAATAGTAATAAAACACTGTATTTTCAAAAAAAAAACGCTATCACAGATACACAACGTGTGTAGCGAGCGAACGACTGATTAAGACTGAGATCTAATATGAGAGATTTTATAGTACACTACCGTATACCGTAAGATGCGACTAATTCGGAAGATAGAATAATATACCCAGTGTTATATGTGTAATGAAAGAAAATGAACCAATATCTGTCGAAAAGCAACTAGCCGTCGTGCATCCGCATTGATACAATTTCGTAGGTAGAAAGAGATAAAATTGAATGAACATCTGTCGATCTCTCGCAAACTGTCTTTTTTTAAAAAAAAACGTTAAATTCGTTTTATTCAAAAATCGCGCGCGAAATTTATAAAACAGAAGGAATAATAAGGAGACGAGGGTTTGAAATAAACTCAAGTTAAATTATTGCTTTAATAATAAAAAAGAGATGTTTATTGCTGTCTACAAATACAATTACAATTTTTATTTATTGTTTAAAATATATATCAATTACATCTTAATTTAGAAATACATTATTGATGACAATATCCCCATCCAAGAGAACGCTCTTTGGCGAACCCGCCGGCTCGTTTACATTTTGTATTCTTAATTTTACGAAAAATTCTGTTACACAAATTTATGACAATCACATCGTTTTTTCTCATATCTTCTGTAAATAAATGCGCGAATTTACGTAACGTTGTACCCTTACACATGTGATATAAAAACATGATTGTGATATAAATACTCTAAAGCTGTCGTGAGCTTCAGTTGAAAATCTTACAATTTTTTCGAAGACGATCGAGGTGATATTTAGATACTGGTGGTAGTTCGTAGCTATCAAAGTACGTTGCAAATCTATTTTTGTCGATGTAGATGGCCACCCAATGTGTTCCCGGTTTAGTATGATCATCTAAGCCCTCATTATCTCTCGGGTATTCCTGCTTTTCCTCGTTTGCAGTCGCGTACTCTGTCCTACTGCTGCTGCTGCCGTCCTGTTCGCCGTATTTGTCCTTGTCTTTGCTCTCGTCGTCCTCGGTATCGGCTTTTGCTGCATCTACTTCATCTTTACCCTCAAAAGTACTTTGGAATCTTACGATAGGGTTTTTTTTGTACACAAGTTTTTCAAGCAAACTGTAGAATAAATCGTTCTTATTTTCCGGTAAACTCTGTTGAGTTTCTTCGTGCACGAGTGAATGAAACCATGTCCTTATTAGATGTGCTAGAAAAAGGGTACAGTACGTCTTTATATCCGATTTTTCTTGACAACTGTGACAGACGAGTCGAGACGAAATCGTTGGTAGTTTTGATGTGACATGGTAATTCGTCGAAACCACGCGGTGGGGTAATTATCCAATGGGAAATACTGTGTCCCTGTAGAGAAACAACCGCTATTTCTTTGGGTAAAAGATTGTTGCTTTTATCGTTCAACCCTTGATCTCTATGACGTAATCCATGATTCCAGCGGGTGCGCTGGCGGAGGTGTCTATTCGTTCGACGCGCCTAGGATACTAACTCTCCGATGAAGACGACTGATCGAGTTATATCCTTACCATCCCCACTCTTAACCTATGCGTTAAAATTAGTAACAATTAGTCTGGTAGAATCAATCACTAACACATTGTCATATTCTGCGTAAACTATGCAATTTATAGTAGATGTGAGCGCGTATTCAAATCCTACCTCTATGCGCACGCTTCCCGAACTCACGAGGTTCCAATGCATCGCACAGTGTGCCGATAGATCGGGTGTTAAAACAAACGCTGTAAGAAAATATCCTCTTGCATAGTTATACCGGTCTATGTCGATCCCCTTGTTAAGAAAATGTATACACGTGCCTGAGAACAGTGAGTGAAAAGCGTCCACGTAGAGCTCGGAAGGTCCTGTAAAACGTAGTTGTAACGGCCTATTGGGTATTTGAACACCGTCGACGTAAAGCGACAGATGGTTAATTGAGAAATGCTGAAAATTGTACGGATTGAACCTTCGATTTTCGTTAAAAGTTCTATTGTCGACGAAGCCTATTATTATTCATTTCGGCTGTCCAAGAATAGCGTTATCTAACATTTCGCCTAAAATTCCAGCATGGGACACGGATTTGTAATTTAAGCAAGTACTACTCACTATCGATGTCTGGGTTGCCGAAAGTGTAAAGATATCCAATCCGCTAGACATACATTCCTGTGCGCGCGCGCGAGAGCTGCTCTGTTCTTTTGAATTTTTAGTGTAAAGTAAAAATAAAGTTAAATTCAGCGCTTGAGCTTATCGTACTCGCGACGGGCTACCGAACAGAATCGGCTTGAATGAGAGATTGGTGAATGAAATCGACAGTCTAGTTAACTTGAGAATGCTTGATATTTTATTAAATTAAGATATAAAATGATTCTATAAATGATTCTATGAACTGGATAATTGTGTAAATATAAGGGGGTTGAGTGTGTGGAAAGTTTGTAGAAGACCGCGTGTACAAAGAATTACTTGCGTGTAGAATGAAGTAGCTGCTCCAGACAGGCGCCGCGTGCAGAGCGGAAAGAGAGCGAGAAGCGCGAGCGAGCCGGTTTTATTACCCGGGGTGGACT
>UELV01135888.1:0-11487 GCA_900490015.1 Megastigmus stigmatizans | reverse complement strand
TTTTTTTTTTTTTTTTTTTTTTTTGAGGCTTTCACCCTACATTCACTCACTCACACACCAATTCATACTAAGAGCCCGTTTATAGGGAATCCACATTCACGTCCAGAGAGCCCGTTTATAGGGGTCGCCGTTCAAACGGACCGCGACCTTACAGTCGCAATGCCCTATGTAGCTTAAGCCCCCTCACCTGCTGCACGGTGTTGCAACTCCCAGAGGGGGTACATGTACTTACTAATTAAAGAATTACTTCTCGCTAATAATAATACTGCTTTACTTTATTCATTGTTTGAAATTTGTTCGACTAGTAAATTTTTTATAGAAAATATAATTCTTAATCTATTTTGTATAAAACTTTAGAATTTATATAAATACAAATTGATCTATTCGCGAAGGTACTCTGTCAATCTGATGTTCGGTTTCACTGTTCTTTTCATTTTCTCTTCAACGATAGAAGTATTGCAAACTTCTTGTTGTACCTTTGGTTTGATTGTAATTTTTGTCATTTTAATTCCTTTTTTCAAAGAGATCTTTTTTATTTTATTTTTATTTTTTTTTTCATTTTTAAGAACTATTATCTTATCAAATTTTTCATTTTTTATCTTTTTTTTTAGAATTTCTTTTTAACATAAATCTTTAGTTTTACTTTTTTTGAAAGTAGTGTTTCGAGCAATCTCAATACTTTCTATTTCTAAGAGCTCTGGGGTATCTGTTAAAATTTTGGTTCTACCTTTCTTGCGTTTAGTGACTGAGTTAGTTTGTCGAGGACTGGCAGTCAATATAGACTACAATAGATGCTACATAATTAGAGTTATTGTTACCCCCAGAACTTTCTGGTCTTATCACATTTCTAATATTATCTTGGCATGATCTTTCTTTCCAAATTAAATAAAACAATATTATTAATATAATACATCAGCACGATTGTTTAGAGCCTGAATAATTTCATGCGCATCAAAATAATTCTTAATTTAAATCACGTTTTAACAGGTTATGTTTACATGGCTGCGCTATAAACTGGGAGTACGCATGCGCAAACCCTAAAATTACAATAGTGATATAGCAAAATTTAGTGAGATTCTAGTAAAATTTAGTGGAAAATGTAAGATGTCTTTAACCAAATCAGTACAGATTCTTCTAAAATTCATAACCTGTATTTGTAAAATTTAGTTAAATATTTCTCTCTGTGGATTTGATAGACATTAAATTTGTAGTATCACATTATACTACTTAAGTTAGCGAGCAAAACGGTCACTTTAGCTAGTAAAGTAATAATATTACAAAAAAAGTTTTAAGAAATAAAAAGGATGAAAATCAAAATTCTGTAGTAATTCCTTTGGAAAATATTTATGATTCTGAGAATAATACAAAATTAATGAAGGAATTTGAAAATGAAAAAGAAATTACGAGCTATAATCTCGGCCACGATTTTTTTTGGAGAGGTAGCGGTGGTTTTTAACCCATTTCTTCCCAAGCGGCCATTTTATAGTCGATTGGTTTTTTGACTAAAAAATTGTCGAAAAAAAAATAATAATAACCAATAGCACTTTTCTGAAGTAAAATTGTCGGCTCTTTCCGCCATATAAAATGGCCGCTTGGGAAGAAATGGGTTAAGCAAAGGAAATAAATTACTTTTATTAGAGATAATATATGTAAGTATATTTGTAAAGAAGTGTAGGTTCTTCGTATAAGAATTCACGACCTCGTCTGAAATGAATAAAAGAAAATATCTCTTGATGATTGAAATATAATATTCGATGACGTCTAATATTTAATTAGTCGCTCGTAAATGCGTGTAGCATAACAAAAACATATCGTATTAAATAACTAGGGAATACAGATGTTAGGGAGCGCCCTGAAATATCTGTATTTGACATTCGCACTCTATTTCTTTGGGTCACCAAGTGCCATAGAGTGTATGTTACCTATATTCTAGACAGCTCTCGACCTGCCGCCTGACCGGGAAAATGATTGAGGGTTCGGCGGAGACTCTGGGTCAAGCGCCCAACCGGAATTCCACCTTGATTTTTTTAACAGGGAGGCGTCTGCTAAATACTCGTTCTATGTGAGTAAATGTTCTGTAGGTGAAAAGCTTGAGAGCGAAGGCGCTCGCCGTCCGAACATTATCTCATGTGGCGTATAACCTAATTCCTCGTGAATAGTTGCATTGTACGAGTGTTGTGCTAACGGCATCAGTGTGTCTTACTGTGTACACGAGTCCAAATAAAATTTTAGATATTCATTTAATGTATGATGTACTCTTCGGATGCCTCTATTGGACTGAGCGAAATAAATGAGCAGGGCAGAATTTATTTTTTTTACTACCACAGCCGAAAATTCGCTTATCATCCCTATATACGTCAACCGAAAATTCGTTTTTCGTCCACTTCGCCGCGCCGTCTGAGCGGCAGGGAGCAAAAAATGCTTAAGTCCTGGGCACCGAATGCCTGTAATATAACCTAAAGAAACCTAATGTCAAAATCCAAAGGGGCCAGTACTTTCGCGTAGTCCCTATGGAGCTCATCAAATACAGTATACAAAAAGAATAATATAACAAATATGTTTGGATATATCTCTAGTAAACTATAGGATAGAATAAGAAAAAAATATATAATAAATGAAACTCGCAAAAAAAGATATAAGTAAAAAAAATAACAAATCCCTACTGAAAAAAATCACGTGAAAATCACGCGATAAAAATATTTTTAATTATAAAAACTGTATTTGTTTATTTATACTATAATTTCATTCAGTTTTGAATTATTTCTTTTACATATTTCAAAGTTAAGCGCTATTCTTGTAATTAGACCCTCACTCTGGAAACTGGAAATGTCGGTAAATATTCGCGTACGGATTAGCCCTAACAAATATTTATAAAGTCATTGATAATAATGCATTTGTCTTAAATTCAATCAGACAGTTGTATTATTATACGTATTCTGTTTATAATATATGTTAAACAATATCAAATAAAGTTTATATAAAAAATTTACGGTAATGTACGTTCTAGTTCTTATACGAAAAATTTGAGATTATCACCAAGGTTTTCAATGGCGCAGGAAGTTAGACGTCGGCTTCTCACGCTGAAGGACGCAGGTTCGAGTCCCATCGTCGGAAAACTTTTTTTCAGTTGAATACTAATTTATAAATTAAAGTAACATTTCTCTATAAAAATATACTATATATATGTACACATTTGTGTCAAAAATGAATATTTATTTTATTTATTTATTTAAACCAGAAAAATATGTTTACAATGGTAAACCCTACCGAGGTAAATTTTTACCTGTGCATAGGTCCGGTATACAAAAAAAATAACATAGAACTTAATTACTAAACTAATACTATTTCTCTATTATAAGCAGTAGTGTGTAAGTCTTACTCTTGTGATTTAGGCGCTTCCTCAATGCTTGAGTGTTAACAATATTACTTAAAATTTGATAGTATTAACATAACATAACAAAATTCTAATCTTAATACTCTAATATAAACAATACAAATTTTTAATATTTAACCAATGATATCTTTTCTGACTAAAAATAGAATTTGTACATTTTTATTGGACGTTTGACATTATCAATTTTTTAATTCTTCTTTTGACCGCCATTTTCCTGGGGTCTAATGTTTTTTGATCGTTAGGCAGGGAATTGAACAGTTTTATAACCACAACGTAGCTATTCTTATTACTTATGGTTTTAGACATTTTAGGTAGTTGTATATTTTTGTTTCGGGTTTTACTATTTGTTACGAGATACTTACTTTTTAAGGTCTCATAATGATAGTTTAGAGATTCAAAGGCAAAATTTTGATTTAAACTCATTGGACGGTTTTCAATCACAAATTTGTTCTTATATATAATTCTTAGTATTCTATTTTGAACTTTTTGCAACAAGTTTAAATTATTATTGTAGGCACCACCCCAAGCTATATTCCCATAATTTAATACACTATGAAACAAGGCATAATATATAGTCAACAGAGTTTTAGTCTGCATTATCTTACAATAGTAAGCTTGCAAAAAATGAAAATAAGATATTTAGTCTTATTTATAATTCTTTCTATATGCTTATCCCATTTCATATTAAAATCAAATACAACACCTAGATATTTGAAATCTTCTACTCTATTTAATTGAGTGTTGCCTATGTTTATGTCTAAGGTCTCTGGGACGCTATCTCGATAGTTCCCGAATGTCATGTAAACTGTTTTATAACATTTAAAGAAAGTTTGTTCAATTCCAACCATTTACTTACTAAATCTAAGTAATTGTTCATTTTATTTTGTGTATCTGACCACGTGTTATCAGCTGATATTATTGCAGTATCGTCCGCACATGACACAATAGTTTGTTCTCTCATATTATCTAATAAGTCGTTCACATATAGAATAAAAAGCAAAGGTCCCAAGATTGTTCCTTGCGGGACTCCTATAGTCACATTACAAGAGTCACTCAATACATTTTGTAATCTTACTCTCTGCTTTCTCCTTGATAAGTAACTTGTTTATAGATCAAGAGCCTTTCCTCTTATGCGATAATTATAGAGCTTCTCTAACAATAAGAGTATTTTATGGTTGACTGTGTCAAACGCTTTTGCTAAGTCTAGGAAAGTTATTGCCACTGGCTTACTTTTGTCTAGGTTATTGTAAATTATGTTACTTATATAATTGAGTGCATCTTTCGTACGTTTACCCCTGACAAAACCAAATTGTTGTTTATTTAGTATTTTGCTTTGCTCTATAAATTGATAAATTCTAATGTATATTATTTTTTCTAATATTTTAGCTATGTTTGATATTAAAGATATTGGCCTATAATTTGTTGTCATGTGTTTATCGGATGCTTTATGAATTAGCACTACTTCAGCTTTTTTGAGTAAATTTGGCCAGGTTGCCTGTTCTATACATAGATTAAAAAGATAGGCCAGTGGTTCCATGATATATTCAGACATTACTTTCAACATTTTTACATTTATATCATCAACTCCAACGGATTTGTTTTCCATTTTGTCTATTATTTCTTTTACTTCTATATAATTTGTTGGTTTGTTGGTAAAAATTGTATTGACATTCATATCCGGTAGTTTTGAATTAGAGTTATTTTGTATTTGGATCTTGTGACTTATCTTTTCACCTATTTCATAGAAATATGAATTCATATAATTTACAATTTCCTGTGTATTTTCAATTTTTTTATTGCGCTCATCAAAAATATATATTATATCTTGCTAAGAGTTTTTTTTTGTTTAATTTTTTATTTACATAATTCCATAAGTGCCTTATGTTATTGCTAAATGATTGCAACTCTTTCGCTTCATATTTCATTTTAGCCTCTTTGATTAACATATCTAATATTTTTAAGTACTTTTTATATTCTAATTTTAGTGCATCATTATGTATATTTTGTCTCCATACTTTGTATAAAAATTCTTTTCTTTTGCACGAAATCATAATACCCTTTGTGATCCATGTTTTCCTAGGTTTAGAAGACATTCTAGTTTTCTTGTTATTTGTTCTTTGTGCCATGTTTATTTATCTGTATTTCGTTAATCCATGCCTCCATATCATCATTTGCTTCTTTTTCAGTTTTTAGTAAATTCCAGTTTTTTTGTGCTGGCTATTATTTTTAATTTGGTTAAATTTATAAATTTATCATTTTCGTAATCTTCGTCTTGTAAGAATGTATTGTCAAAATTCACTAGTAACGGGTAATGGTCAGTTATTGGTAGTAATAATTTGTATGTTCTAATATTAATTTTGTTTGTTTTTAGAAAGAAATTATCAATATAAGTACCAACATTATTTTCATTAGATGGCTTAGTTGTACCAGTAAAGCATGGCTGATATCCCTTTTCCAGAAAGTTGTTTAAAAATTCTATACTAAGGTTGTTTAAATCAAATAAATCAATATTAAAATCCCAATGATAAAATGATTTTTAATATTTTCTTTTTCTTTTAAGAATGTGCCTAAATTCATTATAAATTCCGTTTTAGTTAATGCATGCAATCTATATATCGCGGATATCTCCAAACTTTCATTGTTTTCTATGCTTAACTTAGTGTTAAGTATGCTTAGCCTACCAATTCTTATAGTATTCGTAGTTTCAGTAACACTTTTCTTTACATAAGTAACTACTCCGTCAGACTTATTTAATTTGCTATTATTATAATGACTTCTATACCCATTCACAGCGAAATACTGATAACATTCCAGATTCCAGGTTTCCGAACAAATTATTACCATGGGTTTGATTTTCAAGCTCTGAATAAGAATATTTAGTTTTGTAAAGTTTGCATTTAAGCTTCTAATGTTTATATATAATATTAAATTGTTGCAATACATATTCTCATTGAGCGCCTGAACATCATCAGCGCTACATTCTTTCTGTAGAAACTCCAGTGAGTCCATGTTGCTCTCCATTTACGTATCCTTGGGTTTTAGTCTTTGCGATAGTATAGAGCTTGGACTGCTAGTCTCCACCTGCCTCTCTGATGTCAATGATGCTAAGGACGCACTTGATGTTATCTTCCATTATTTAAGTAATCCGCATTACCGGTAAGCTTTGGTATTACCGCTCTTATTGGATAGTCAGTCATTTGAATGTAACTTTTTATCTTTGACTTCATTATTGCACACGTGTCACTATCATAAGTTGCATGACCCATATCAAAATTTGTCCTATATTTCATATTGCTATATGAACAATTTAGACATTTTAATGATTCACTGATGCAATTGAATATACTATGACTTTCAGTATATTTCAAGCATTTTTTATCATTGTGACATTTTGTTCCACTGTGTTCAAATCTCCCGCAATTGAAACAAGGCTTAACATTTATCAAGTCATACACTTTACATCTCTGATGCCCTATGAACACTTTATCACTATTTGTCTTGATTTCCTTATACAATTCAGCTGATTCTTCAGCTAAGATATCTTGTAGTCCAGACTTTTTGTTGGTGTATATGTGTAAAACTTTACATTTTGTTTCCAAATTTTTGAAATTTATGTTGTTGATGTCATGTTCCAAATCTTCCATATTAAGTCTGAAAAATTTCTCTATTCCAACAATTTTTATCTTAGGATTCTTTATCTCTTCTTTTTCAATTTTGAAAGCATTAGCTAACTTTGTTGATAAGAGTTTTTCTGCTATTTTTACACTCTCTTCATTTGTGCAACTAACTGTGATTTCATTCTCATTTTTTACTTATTATTTTACTCATTTTATTTTTTATTGGTATTTACTTTTACGTTTTTGGTTACTTTTTTTATGGTTAATTTTGGTATACGTTTTCTTGAAAATTTTATCCCTGTTATTACATCAGCATAAGTTATTTTATTATCACTATTTATTTTTTCTTTATCCAGTAATGTTTTTAGCGAGTCATTTTTTTCTTGAAGTTCCTTGTTAAGCTGTTTTAATAATTTATTTTCAATCCTCATACTTTCTAATTCTTTCTTATTTTCATATATCGTTTCATTGTGTTCATCATCTTCTCTTTCCTCTCCAATCTCCTTTAGGATTTGTTTTTTTAGTTCTTGTTTCTGGTTGTTCTTTATTTGGATTATTATTAATCTCGCTGTATAATCTAATCCCACGTGTTTGGTTTTGGAGGTTATGTCTATCTCGTCTACATGTTCAGGACATATAACTAGAGTATCACTTAGGATTTTAGTATTGTTTAATTGTTTAAAATCACTCACATGATACACATTTTCACAGATTATACACACCACTGCAGAAAATTTTTGTTTTGGATGGCATTTATAAAATTTGTCATTGAGCTTGTCGGGAGGCACACCACCTCCCGACGCCATCTTTGAAATATTAAACAAATACAATTTTAATAATTAAAAATATTTCTATCGCGTGATAAATTTGTCGAAAATATCACGTGATTTTTTTTCAGTAACGATAAATAATAATTAATTAGTCACATATATAATGCAGGCGCCGCATGAGCGCATTCTGCGGTCGCTATATTAGATAGGCTATTATACAATCTCCAGTACATATTAAAGTGGTATCTCCACTTTTAGAATGATAGGAACAAACTACTCTACTTTGAGTGGTTTTCTAACTGAAAAATACGAGTTATATTTAAAAGTAAACCTTTTAAAAATCTCATTTTTTGAGGTTAGTATTTGTTTTTCTCATTTATCTTGGAATCGGTTAAAGCTAGAACGAAACGGACAAAAATTTTGTGATCCTTACGTACTTATTAAAAGCATTCTTAGGAAGAATCGACTTTTCTATATTTACGACGAAACTTATTAAGCATCGCTTTTTTTGAGATTAGAATTGATGATGTTTTTGATTCAGTTTTTTTTTCTTTTTATGTTTCTCATGTAGCTTGTCGGTCTTTCTTTATTATTGAAAACACATTGAAATGTCATACTTCATACACGAAAATATAATATTCGTTTTAGGATATAACAATGAAAGGAATACACTGATAGGATATGTGTAAAAAGGAGAATTATGTACATAAGTATATCCCAGTAGTTACAAATAATATGAACAGTACGTGAATATTACAAAAAAATATATTAATTTATATACATTCGGAAGTCATCAATAGATTTAGTACGACGCTGCTAGCCGGCGACATAGGCAGCGGACGATGAAAACACACCTTGGCGGGCGCCAGCCAGTCCTGCGCTGCCATAGAAACTCGCCGCAGCTCCGCTACGCACGATGACAGGAGAAACGCGAAGCATCAGCAGCATGACCCAGTGACCGCCCGGAGGTGAAAGGCCAGCTGTCCCTGTGCACTGGATAACTGCTAACTCGATACGGTAAAGAGGATGGCCGTTGCTATACGTCAGGTACTTCGGTACCATGAAATCCTGGTAGATAAGCTGCGGAAGATATCCAAAAGACGGCAGCATAGACCACCTGAATGTTAGAGGATAATTCAGTTGCCTCCATAGGTGTCACAGACGTGGCTTCGCCCGCTTGAGGCACCTCTCTGTCATCTAGGATATCCTCCGGAAGTTGAAAAAAACGTCAGACGTTCCCATTTGGCAGCGCACCGAGGAGCAAGGAAACGCCTCTGAGATTCTTGAGCCTGTAAAGAAATTGACAATTAAATAATGCATTCTTAACATCACAGGTTGACAAAGTTGTATAGGTTATAGCCTTGAATATTTTTTTAAATAATTGTACTACTAGTAAAAATTTTTAACTTGTTATTATATTTAAAAAGTAATTGAAATGGTACTTTAATTTTCATGCTTATTAAATTTGGGTTAATTTTAAAACATGAGTAATTAAAATAAAGAATCAAGTTATTTTCTTAAAAAGACAGCGTGACTGTTCAGCCTACCTAGCGATTAATATAAAGTAGAGTCAGCTAAAATAGTTAATTAAAAAGAAAAAGAAAAGTACCAGCTCTTGACGACTCTGCAGTTCATTGCACGACTGTATAATCTACCTATGAGTTTCGAATAACGAATAAAAAAAGTAATCCTCCCTTCCCCGGGCGATTATGCAGTCCATTGCATGACTGCATAGTTTACCAAACCTCCCAAAAAGTAACATATGAGAAACTCGTGCCTTGTAGTCGCATCATTGCGTGGCAACTACGAACGCACTCGAAAAATATCTCTCAGATCTGGCCGCGCCGTGTTTTCATTGTGGGTGCACAGCTGCTACCCAGAGTAAAGTAGAGATAAGAGAAAAAAAAACCGCGATTGACGCGGCGGGATCATTAAATTAATAATAATAGCATCGCGATTTTATACGTAAAAGAATTCAGGTCCGAACTCTTTTATGGCAACAGTATATCAACGCATACCTCGCATAGAAAACGCGAAGCGTGAGCCTGCGTGCCCATCACATAGCATTATTTATTTAATTATTGAAATATTATTAAATTACTGTGTTATAAAACTATTTTACTATACAAAAAATGTATTGAAAATAATATAATTATTTGATAAATTATTAAAAAACTCATTGTAACGGGGCTGTTTATGCTGTGTGCAGTACCGATGTACTGCACACTCCTACCTTTCCTGCACGTTGCAGCGGGAAAATCTACACGCGATTTTCCCCGCTGGTCAGGTGAAAACAGCTGCCGTACAAATGCGAGACTCTCTTGTCGAGTCTCGCTTTCCGTTGCTCAGACAAATGATCATGAGCAGCGTGCTATGCTCACGATGCCAGCTTACTTAGTTACATGCATAGTGGAAACACTTTTCCACTGTGCCCGCGGAGGCGACGGTAATCGCGGGAAAATAAGGGAAATGTGGTTCGTTATTTAAAGTATAATAGAGTCGCTTTTATATTAATATTCGCACGCTTCACAATTTTTCGCAATTAAATTAAACACTTAAAAAAACATTTTCTCACACTGGGATTCGAACCGGCGATCTTTCAAATACAACGCATAAACCTTAACCACTACGCTCCGGAACGCTAGCAACCCAAAATTTTGATTTTGCTCATAAAGACAAATATAAGTCTAGAATCAAATGGACGCGGCACAACCTTACGCGGAACCTATTCGAGTTCAGCGCAAAAAAGAGATTATTTCTTAAACATTATTTTAAACACATTACAATTGTATATGTGGTATTTTTTTTATTTTTTTTATGGTAGTTAAAAAAAAGGGCAAATCGCTTCGCGACCGTAGACGGGCTCGGGATCCCGCTCCCATTTCGGTCCTCTCATGTTTGCCATGAGGCGGGAGAGCACAGCTGGGATCCCTACCCTTTTTTTTCAATGAGGATCAGTCGCGCCATCTTCCACTCTTTGCTGAAGGCACCCTTCACCAGGCACATGTTGTACAGGTTGAGGGGCGTCTTCGGGCGTCGTTTCCGGACTATCCCGAGGATCTCCGCTGGAACGCCGTCAGGACTTGGTGCCTTCCCACTAGCGGGTTGAGCAACAGCCAGGCTGAGCTCGCCCGCTGTGAACTCCGGCACCTCGTCGTGGTCGACCTCATCTCCCGCCCACTGTTTTTCACGGTTTTACGGGAAGAGTCCATCGACTATTTCGTCCATCGTTGTCTCGTCTCTGATCGCGGGTGGCCTGTTCCGTCCCAGGATGCGAGTTACAATCTTGTAACCCGTTCCCCAGGGGTTCGAGTCGACCTCGTCGATCAGTTTTGTCCAGCTTTTTCATTTACTGTTGTTAATTGCACGTCTCAGTTGTCGTCGCGCGAGTCGGTATGTCTCCGAGAGGCTCGTCGCAGTCACTGTATCGCTTGGGCCTTCCGTCGGAGCCGCAAGCACTCGCGCCTTAGGCGCGCGATGTCCTCTGTCCACCAGTATATCGGTTTTTTGTCGCGTCTAGTTCGTTTCCGTGGCATGGAGGCGTCACAGAGCCGTCTCAAGAGCCCCGCCGTCTCTACTGCCAACTTCTCCACCCTCTCCCTGCCCACGATGCCGCAAGGGATCACCGTCGCCGGTGCCGGTTCACGGTCTAGTTGTGACGTCAGTCTGTCAATGTCTAGTCTCTTGAGGTTCCATCCTACTGGGG
>UELV01135876.1:0-13678 GCA_900490015.1 Megastigmus stigmatizans | reverse complement strand
CACACACACACACACACACACACACACACACACCCGACATACGTACTCGAAAAAAAACACTTATTTTTAAGTATAAACTCTTAAAAAAATTTTCTCTTTTTTTTTGTAAAGAAGAATTTTTCACGATTACAAAGTTTCCTTTATAAGTAAGCAAAAATGTATTAAACAGAATCCTTTCAACGATTGACTGATTATTATTTAAGAAAAATTTCAATTGATATATTTTTACTGCATAACAAAATAATCTTATAGCTATTCTAATTTAATGCAGCTAGTTATCAGCAATATTGAATAATAAAAGTAATAAATAATGATAGGAAATCAAATAACCTTGGTGTAATCAGTTATTATATAGATATAATATATAGATATATAGATAATCTATATAATATATAATTATAAAGATAAGTACTGTGTTTGTCTTACGGGATATGAAAATGGCCAGTGGACGAGATACAAATCAATGTAACTTAATCCCAGTTTTTTCAAAGATGTCTTGCATGCAGGAACCACCAATTTTTGTTGATGTTCGTCATTCCATAACTAAAAACAAATCACAGTTACTAAAATACTTTACTTTTTAATGACTCACAATTTATCTTACCTTTGTTACAACATAAAGATCCTCTCTTTTGACCACCCCTTGTTTAATTTTCTCTTTAATAGCTTTACCGATTTCCGCTTCATTACCATAAACCGAGGCACAATCAAAGTGGCGATATCCTGCATCGATGGCAGTTTTAACAGCATTTTCGACTTCTCCTGGGTCATTCTATTGCAAAAATAAATTATATAGGATGAAATTAATCTTCCGAAACGATATGTGGCTAATAATAACGATTTTTAATAATGTTCCATTTATTATATACGAGAATTTTATTAACAAATTATTTAAAAACGAACATCATATTTAATAAACTTGTGTATCGAATGTAAGGAATTATTATTGAATTTTAACATTCATTTAACGACTTATTTTAATTTTCCCGCCAAATAGTTTTACTCACGCTTCCCTGCCATGTCCCAAGTCCTAAAACAGGAATGTTGTACCCATTGTTAAGAGTGATTTCTTCCACTTTTGGTGACATGACGTATTGTGCGACTAACTGGTTCTGCGCCTAATGCTAATAAAATCCTGCAGAGATAAACCTTTTAGAGCGATCTTATCAATATATTTATATCTTATCCAATGTATTTTCGCTTGCATTGATTATCACTATACAGAGAAAAAAATTCAATTGATTCAACAATTTTTCATGGTTGAAATAGCGCGAACTCTAATATTGTCTTGACTATAATTTTGTTAAAATAATGGCATGTTTGTTAAGTTAACAATGCTATTGTTGATACAATTGAATTTTTTTCTCTGTGTAATACAATAAAATTTTATGTACTCAAACTTACTTCTTAAAGTACAGATTTTAAACAGATACTTACTGCATTCAAGTTAGAAGTACGTATATAGCTTAAATAGGAAGATTAACTACGCGTCTAGCAAGACTTGAATTTCCAATAACTGGGAGTAACATTTCCTTATTCTTTTACTTTTACACGGATTTATGGCCTTGACTTAGCAAGCACGTGGCCATAATATGAATGGTTAAAACAGAAATCTAGCCTACCTGCAGTCGATTAGATCGTTCTTAACTCTTTCATTGTGGTTCCTTATTTTATGGTAGATGGTCCGTGGTCTCGACAATAGAAATAAATCATTTAAAAGAAAATTTTTCATAAAAATATCAGTATTTTTGTAAGACAAGTAAGAGAATTGGAATAAAAAAATATTTCATCTGAATTTCAATTGCATTGTTTAAAAGAGGTGGAATTTTAGAATAAGCTAAATTTTGATATACACTTAGCTTTTATTCATGTTACATAAAAAATTCAATTGTACTTTATGGCTGTTCTGACTATACAGTATAAATATAAGTTTAAAATTTACATTATAGAGTTATTTATTTACGATTGAAGTAAACATAACTTTTAGATGTAAATGTATATCCAGAATATCATTAATTTTACTACCTAAAAATGAAATAATAATATTGTAATATGTTAAATCGTGAAAAGGCAGACATTTCGCTCACCTTTTTATGAGTGTTATAATTACGAATGTCATTGTAAAAAGTTATACAGAAATACAATTTTGTACGTATTTAACGTACATAACGTATAATTATAATGAACAAAAGCACAATTCATGGCCAGTTTATAACCGTTATACATGAGGTAAAAACTATGCGATTTCTGGCCAACTTAAGTCGAGGAATAACTTCTTTAATATTTTTAAATATATGTATAGCTCGAATATTAACGATATCTTTAACATCATTATATCACTATTTAACATATTTAAGATCATTATATATCACTAGTATCATTACCAAACACTATTATATACTTATGCTGAATGATTGAATTCCAATATTTTACATATCTTATATCATTTTCAATTTAATACAGTTTCTTTTATGATTCTTACCTGCATTCATTATTAAAACGACGATCTTGTTCACTTAATGACAGTAGGTTTACTTCGTGCCCTTGACTGATTTACTATACACGCAATAGATTTGAGCTCATCAGAAGGTAGGCTACGGACTCTTCATTGATTTGTAAGTAAACGAAGAAATTCAATTATAATTAAGAAATTATAAGTCTATTACACTTTCCCAAGTTTTTGTACATTTTTAGACCCATTATTGGTATAATATAATAATGAGTCATAATTTGAGTTTAATTAAACATTTGTAAAGTATTTTAATACTATGTTATATATTGTGTATAGCTAAGTCATATAATAATTTAAATACTAGATTCAAACATAAATTTTGTAAAATTATAATTACAAAAAATTTATAATATTTTTTAAATTATTTGTTTTAATAATACCAATACAGTTATTGTTTTGTCCTCGTTAAAATACAATTTGAGTGTTAGATATTAATTAACTTTTGACATTAAATAAACATACTAAGTTTAATGATAGGAAATAGCTCTTTCAGTGTGGACAGGACATAAGGTAAAAGACCCAGTGAATGGACACTTAAGAACATGTACTAGTGATTAGACACCCCCAGTGTCTGGACGATTTCCTTGGTTGTGATTGGTCGAACGCGTCCAGATACTAGTGCTGTCCATTCACTAGTCGTGTCCAGTCACTGGGTCATTTACCTTACTGATAAAATTAAAAAATTAAAAAGTTGATTTAGTAAAAGAAAATTGAATGTTACTTACTAATTTCCGTATTGATTATACATATAGGTTTATGTCTTGCGATGCCAATTTTGATGAAAAAGTGCTTTTTTTACAATCATATTACATTTATTTGGAAATTCGCATAAAAATTTGAAAGCTTTTAGCTCGGTTCATACATTAAGGAATCTATGTGTAGAGGTAGGTGGAACTTTTCTCTGTAATAGTTTATACACTAAATGATTTTTTGCACTTTATATAAAGAACATTAAAAACCAATATGATTCCAATCTTCTCCATATTCGTTACATTTGCATTGCAAATTGAGAAGAATATTTATTTTGGTTAACGAAATGATTTGCTCTACATCTATAGATAGTTACTATAATATTTCGAGAAAAGTTTTTTTTTGTGAACCACGGTTTTACAGTGTCTGCATTAAAAGTATTAAAGAATTTTGATCCCTTCAGTAAGCTCTGTTTTTTAAGAATGTGATTAGTGTTAACATGTGAGCTTTTTCTATATTGTTGATAGTAATTGGTAAATGGAATTATTGATGGGTCTAAATAATGCCTTTAGTAGTATTTTTTGCTAATAAATCAACAGTCTCATTTCCTTCTATTCCGATATGTGAAGGTAAGAATAGAAGTAACTATAAAATCAAAGGGATAATAAAAGAAAATCGTTTTTATCAGAGTTAGCCAGCTGGGATTTGTTTTAACCCACGTCGGACAGAAATAATTTACATTTATTTCAGACACAATTTATATTTGTTTGAAAATTGATCGTTTCTGCGAACTTTTTAGAGCATTCCTTTTTCTTTTTTTTAAACAATTTTATATCTAATTAAATCAATGAGATCTTGACTGAATTGTCACTTTTTAAAGACACCCTTTCTTAATCGTCTAATTTGTTACATTCCTTATCCCATCAATAAACTGGATTTTTGTGTTTTATAGAATTTACTATTCTTTTTTTAGAGTACTTAATTTTAAAGCAACGGTTATTAAATCAATAAAAATATTGTATTTACTCTGAGGTGAGGATTGCTCGTGGTCATTAGTCGTAGTAAGTAGAAGAACGCAGGGGAACGCACATTTTTTTGCTTAGAACTTGTCAAAATATAAAATGTAAAAAAAAATTAACATGGCGAAGTGTGTAGATAATTGAAAAAAAATAAGAGTAAACTTTACAGTAGTAGGTGGAAAATTCATGATTTATTGCAACACTTAGTAGTAAAAAGTGCAAAAAAATTAGTTTCAAAATATATTCCCACTTGTGTACGGGTCAATTTGTATAGGAAACTTTAAGTTTACATAAATTCTTCATGTTAGTTGCTTTATGCGTTCTCTATTGATATTTATCAGAAGAATCTGTTGGCACACTCCTTTGTAAAACTTTAGTGTGCAAAAAATGATAATTAAATTTGGGTATCTGTCAAAGTTTTAACTATATCTAAGGTAAAACTTACAAAAGAAATTAGTAAAATCTTAGTTAAAACTTATTATATTACAATAGATAAATATTAATTTTCAAATAAATATCAAATTTCATAAAAATTATTTAATACTATTTTCGTATATTTAATTTATTAATATAATTTTTTTCCTTTTATATTATTGCTAAAAAAAATGTGAAAATTATTTTTAAATCAACATTACAACAATAGTTCAAGCTTAAAGAATTCAAATATTTGAAATACATGGTAAGTCCGCGCCACTCCGCGCGCCTGGTAGTGCAAGGCAACGTCCGTTTGGTGGCGACAAGCGTACTTAGCCTCTCTCGCAAGAAGAAAAGCGAAGTTTAGGAGACATAAGGGGCGTCGAAATAGATGAAAGCATACTTACCTGGCGCAGAGGCTACCGTGATCATGAAGGCGGTTCCTCCAGGGCGAGGCTCTTCCATTGCACTACGGTTGAGCTGACCCTTGCGAATATCCCTAATGTGGATATCTCGGGCGTATAATTTTTGTTAGTCGGGACTGCGTTCGCGCTATCCCGGACATAAACGTTTACAAACAAAAGACTCTTTCTAGCTCATTATTTTTTCATTTTTTTGTAAACAAAGTGCAAATGGCAGTATTATAATAAATTGCTTAGTGTTAAAATCCCTTCCATTACTGTAAAATTACTTCAGAATGTAGAAAATATCACCTCGACTAACTTTTTTCTTCTCTTGATTTGTTAGTTATCATTATTCAATCTTAAAATAATTTATTTATTGATCCATTATAGTTTGGTGCGATTATTTTTAGTTTGATGTGTCGTAATGATTTATTATACGAGTACGATGTCGTAAATCGATTTCACGAATTTTTAATCAGTAAAAAACAATGCGGAGGTTATTGAAAACAATGCCATGATATTGTACAACAAAAAAGGAACAAAAAAATTAACCAACAAATTTGTACAAAAATTATTTAAATGTAGTGATGTAAATTTGTTGCCAAATTTGCACAAAAATGATTTAAATATACTAATGTAAATTTGCTGCCAAATTTACATTTAATTTATGTATTTATGACAACAAGTTGCTAGTAATATTAAGTTCTTTTACGTATTCATAAATATTGCAGCAAAATGATTAAAACCGTTGCTATCGCTTATTTTTCAATCTACAGCAACAGTTGTTCTAAATTTGTCATATATTTGCAAGTGTAAACTGTGCCCATAAAATTTACACCAAATGAGGACTCAGTTTTATATTAAATTTACATAAATTTCGGGTAAATTACGAGTCATCAAATTTAGGTTGATTTGTTGACAACTGGTTATTGGGGCAGCTCTTAGAAATATATGAATGAATAGCTTTTTTTTAATTTTTAGTTTTGGGATGTTTTAAAAAGTTTGTAAACTTCTTATCGATAAATTTTTATTTTCAAAATTTCACAGCGCCAGCTCCATCAACAGCACCAGGGGGCTGTTAATCCCCCTGGCTAAACGCCGAGTGAACGCGGCAACACAGACTTCCCAGGAGGACCACGCGCAGCCTCCTCAACTGAGGAGACCACACACCGCCCCGGCGAAAAATTTTAAAATTAATGACAAAAAATCAAAAAAAATTATTCTCTGAATTTAAAGTCGTGCTTAGGACCTATTAAAGTAGAGATTATAATCAACAATAATGTATGTTCTGCTAGGATTGGATGTCCAGTTTGCGGAGCTGTTATAACAATCACAAAGAAAAGAACAGATGGGACTTAAACAATTTTCGACGCTATTTTGTAAACCACACTGAAGCTAAAACTACTAATCGATCAGAAAAAGTCAAGAAAAGTAAAAAAAAAAGTTAGAATCCAACAAGTTATCAAAAAAAATAAACAACACACCATTACTGTACCATTTAATCAGGTAACACAGGCTGCGCCAGTAACTCATTCAAGTAGTACTCTACCTCCTAAAGACCATTTACCGACTATATCCAGCACCATGCCAATTGCAGATCCGACTATAGAACCCTCACGACATAACCTTAGTTTAGATTCTGCTATTAACATGGAAGCACTTGATATTTTAATATCTCTATAAATTATAAAAGCTAAAATATAAAAAAATGTAATAACAATTACAAAATAAAAAAAACAATAAAAAAATGTGGGTATGTGTGTTTGTATGTTTGTGAGTGAGTGTGCGAGTGTGTGCGTGTGTGCGGGTGTGTAAGTAAGTGTGTGTGCGAGTGTGTGCGAGTCTGTAAGTGTGCGCGTGTGTGAATGCGAGTGTAAAATATAAAAAAAATGTAAAAATTGAAAATTAAAAAAAAAAGCTATAAAAAACAATAAAAACTAAAAAAATTGTATGTGTGTGTGTGAGTGTGTGTATGCGTGCGTGTATGCGTGTGTGTGCGAGTGAGTCAGCGTGAGTGTGTGTGCAAATGTGCATGATTGAGAGTGTCCGTGTGTGTGTGTGGATGTGAATCTGTGCAAGTGTGAGTGTGTTCGAGTGTGAGCGTGTGTGAGTCTTCATGTGTGTTAGATCGAAATATAATTTGAATTACAGAATCTATACAGAATTATAGCTCTCTAATATCTTTTTTAATTTTTGATTAAGTGAATATTTAATAAAGCTAAAATTCTTATGGGTGTATATCATGTATTACTTCTAAATTCATATCGAAACATAACGCGTCCCATTTTATCCTATGACTAGTAATATTAAATGTAGTATAGAAAAAGTTTTTGATTTATAAACCATTTAACCATTTAAATTTATTTTTATCGCATCGTATTAAAATAATTCCATTGTTTGTGGGTTTAGTAGTATCATGTTTTTTATAGGTCTCCAAATACATATTATCAATATGGTAAGCCTATCTAAAATTAAAATATACAGAGTGTTTATTACTAATATAAACAATGTACTTATAACTAGTGTAAGCTTACCGATAAATTGCCTGACGCCGTTTTAAGATAAAGAATGTTGTACCTACATAAAATTGAAAAGAGAAAAAAATAATAGAACAACTAAAATGACTTACAAACTTGACTATTTCTAAAATGATTTAACAACTTTCTTTAGCCAAATTTTGCAATAAGAAATTGGAAACTGATAAGAAATTGTTTATCTTATTAGCATTACTGGGACAAATAGAAGCTTTGACAGTCATTTCTATTTATTTTATAACTTTCTTAAGGTCAAATTTAGATAATATAAAAAATGTAATAAAGAATTGATTATTTAGTTAAAAATATGAATTCGACGTTATGCAGCAAAAAATATATTTGACTTTTTACATTATCAAAAAGAGATTACATAGATACAGTAACTAAAAAGATTTTATTTTTTGTTGAGGAAGAAACATCATACTTGCCACAACTTTTACCTTTTTAAAGGTAATTTTTATATTCTAATATTATTTAGCCTACATTTAGAATATTGTGGAATTTCGTTTTAATTCTTTAACCTCAATCTGACATTCTCTGTCCTATGCTCTATTAGTGCAGTGAACGATTGCACAGCAATATTTCCTTCAGTCCTTGATATTCTACAGCACACTAATACTTCTTGTCTTGCAATAGTAAAGTGCTCCTGGAGATGACAACGCTCCAAGCTGCTTTATTTCGGCTATTTTAATTGAGAACAAGCCACTTCTCAGCAGGAATTAGATATTCCACTGGAAAAAGGCAGTTGACTGCTTACAATCTGCAGTTTCATAGAGAGTCTTCATAGCAGGTGAGAATTAGTGATATGTTTCTTTATTCTCATTGATACTATTGACAAAATAATTTCTGATTGCTCGACTTCAACCTGTCATACCCTGTCCTAAGCTCCATCAGTGCAGTGAGATATTTCACAGCACTATTTCCTTCGGCTATTCCCATGATGATAATATCCGTATCATAATAATACTGTTTGTCTTGCGATAGCGAAGTACTCCTGGAGATAACAACGCTCCAAGCTGCTTCTTTTCTGCAATTCCAGTGAGAGCGAGCCACTTCTCAGCAGGTCCTGTCATACTCTGCCCCAAGCTCCATCAGTACTAAGTCAGTAATACACACCACAAAAAAAGCATATTTTACACATTTAGTAGCTGCAACTTCTGCATTTATGAAGGTATGTTTTTATTATCTTTATATTGTTTTTATATATTGTTGGAACTTACAAGTTTAAGTTTATATTATTAACGCTAGTCGTTGTTGAACTGTAAAATCATTTAATAAAAGCTAAGAAATCTTATTCTAAAACTGTAAGTAATAGTATCAAATTTCTTTTAGCCATAATTAGAATAATAATAATTTATTATATTGCTATTGTATTATTTGGAGCATCTTTGTTGACTCGTTATGAAGACACATCAATGCTTGTTCTTATTTTGACAAGTCTTACATTGACTCCAGTAAGTTTACATTTATAAATCGATAATGTGCTAGCTTCATGTACCGATTGACCATTGCCAATCAATGGATAATTTGTAAATATTGTTAAATAAAATATAAAGGCTGTCTTATTTGACACATGGTTCGGTGCCTTTGTACTAGCAATGTGGTTTGTACATTACTATTGTTAGTAAAGTGAGTTTTATTTCAGTTTTAATTTAAAATATTTCAAATAATATGTGTTTAATAAATTTTATGATTTACTAGTAATCTATAATGTACAAGAAAAATGTTCTTGAAAGTTATTCCATACAAAAAGGAATATACATAGAATTTCTAAATATATTATTTAAAATAAATGTACAATACATTAGTCTCATGATTATGAATCTCTATTATATATATATATATATATATCATTTACACTGAAAAACTGAATTGATGGGCATGGGTTTGATACACAAATATTCTCGGGTAGTTATTATGTGCCTTAGTCGCTAATTGATAGACAAAATTACAAGTCAGTTTAAGGTTCCAGTCTAGAGAGAAAAAGTAAAAGTACTAGTGGGAGCAGAAAATTCGACTTCCATCTAGTGTGCAAAATGCGATGTAACAAACCAAAAAAAAACTCCGTGGCACACTCCGAAGAGAACCGAAGCATTGGAAAAAATTAGTCCCGGAGACAGCAGATTCGTGCTGACATAATCAATGAACTCTATAAATTAATAATTAATAATTAATTAAGTGAATTTAAATAGACAATTAATAATTATATAAAATTATTAAGACAAAAAGAAATGGAAAAATTATCTAAATAAACAAAGAATTGATTGTATTTAATTGAAAACTCTAGTTTAATGTTGTTATACTAATAAAGTTTTGTAAATGAATGAGGGAAAATAATAATAAATATTTATTTAAAAAAGTGACTGTAGAATTAAAGGTGGTGTAAGAGTATTTTATTATTTACTTTTATTATTCAACAATATTAATGAGGTTTGGTAAAAAACCATACTTGCCTGTTTTATACCTTTTTTGGAAAGGTTTTTTTTTTTTGATAGACCTATACATTCCCTATCCCTTCCCTTTTTTATGTTTCTTCCCACTCTGTTCTTCACTGTTTATATCAAGTCCTTTCAATTACTAAATTTAAAATTTACTTAATATTAGAAAGGAATAAAAAATATGTTATACGTGAATTAAATAAAATATTCAAAATATTCCGAAAAAAAAAACACGTTTCAATCGACCGAGCGTCGCTAGTAACAAAATTAAGTTTCGAAATAAGTATTAGTTTGTATAGAAAAGTAAATGCAAAATGCAGAAATTGTATATATTGGCAACGATAATTGTAAAAGCAATATATGTTCTCACTAAAAATCTTCGGAGAAGAGAAAATGGCTCTTGACATCAATAGGACGATCGATGTTTTATCTCAACGTATTTCATTATGTTTGTATTGGACAACCGTCAACGCTTTTCACCCTTGCGCGTCATAAAGGCGATGAGCTCGCATGCTCCACGGACAAGGGAGTATTAAACGTTCTTGACCGATTTATCGGACAGAATAAACGCGTTTAGGGTAACTCCGATGATGGTACCTATGCTTCAGAACCAGAGAAAACACAAGAATGTATGTAATAAAAGTAAAAACAGAAGTATTATAAAATCTGTACATACTTAGACATGAAAGCAAATTATGAAACTGCGAGAAAACTTATATTGACGAAGTATTGGTAAAAATAAATTGAGTAACCCTGGTAGAAAATTGTCTACTTTTATCAGGGCATCTAGCTTGTTTAGCGGGGCCTCCGAATAATAAGCGGAGTGCCTCGATAATACTAGATAAATTTCTACCAGGAAAGAAAACGATAAATAACTGTACCGTTAAGATATATAGAAAATTTGGTAGCTTGTATGAGTCACTGCCCATTTATCCTCGCGAATTGAAATATATAAATTAATTAAGTGGATGTGCTATGGTCGGAAAGATTCCTTATACCTTACCGGTTCATGCTTTTAACGAAATATATAAAGATAGAGTTTAATTTTCAGAGAAAACCATCTCGGTAATGATGTAAACATTACATCATGGTGAAAGGGTTTTTTTATACTTCAAAAAATAAATGAAATTTAAATAATGAAATATACCATCACGAGCGGGGTAATTGATCAGGACCCACTTTTTACATTTTTAATTTTCACGTATCATTATCATTTACTTGACTAATATCTGTTTTGCATTTATTTATTAGTCTTTGAAACTTTTTATTTTATACTTTGCTAAATTTTGATCAAAAACTGTTTTCACGGATTTAAATGTCATGGTTAAAAACTGCTGCCTAATCTATTTTTCGTTAAAACAAATATCATAAATTTATTATCGATTGCTTACCAATTTTTATTGCATTTAATGAAAGATGAAACCTTAATGTACGTAAAAACTTAAAGTAAAGTAAGATTTAAGCTGTTATTTCGTTTATATCTAGACATAAGAAAACACGCAGCGCGTTATTAAGTGATCACAAACTCGCGAGTAACGGTACTTATGTAAATATTAGATATAAATACATATAAATAATAAAAATGAAAAAATTAATACATTCTCCATGCTAAATTTTTACGTATTTCAAATCTCCTAAATTTATTACGGAACGATTAATGTGCACGCATCAAAAACTATGGAATGCATTACTACGCCAACATCAGTATCTTATAGTTTTGTATATACTTCACGGAAAAAAGATCGTTGCCATCGTAACAACATTGTATATTTTAATACCGCAAATGTAAGTACTGAATCATCCAGCGAAAACCAATAGTATCAACAACTATAATATCGCTGCGAAACGTTATATACCATTGACATAAAGATTTCCTTTTATTATTTTGCATGTAGTAACAATTGTAGAATAATTGCAAAATATTTGTTGTCAATAATTAAATTTATGGATGTATAATAAAACACTGATAAGCTTTTCACATGTTCTTAATTAAATTATGCAAAATTATACCTACTACTATTTTAAATTCTTTCAATGTCTTATAGCTATAAGTATTACTTTAATTTATTTTTAATTTTTATTTGAGGCTCAGCTTGTTTAATTTTACGAAAAAAAAATTGAACAATGAAGCTCACATCAGAAAAATATTAATAAGGTTTTGAGGTTAAGAGTTTAGAATGATAAACTACATACATTTTCGTATATCGTAAACAATATTTAGATATTTAGTTTTATCACAATAAGGCGTTGAGCGTATGCAGCTGCTAAGGTGACTAAGTCAACGATAAGATCAACGTCGCTAAAATCGCTAGGGTAAAGCAGCGTTAAAACCGCTGTTTAACTTATACAGCAAAAAACTTTATTAGACCTGCCAGTTTTTTTATTTACTAAATCATTATTATATAGGTAAGTTAACATTTTTAAGAATAATCTAACGATCGTTGCGTAGCATAACTTTAACTTTTTTCTAATTGTAATAAAGATTAATACAATACAAAATAAAGTGAATTTAACTATTTTGAGACAAAGGCAGAAAAAGTAATATTATTCCTTACTCTCAAACATTTACAGGCCTGAGCAAATGGCGAGAATTGTTTCTGCAGCCAATTAAAAAATGAAATCCATATTGTATAAAATCCATACGTGGCACTTATGGCGGATGAAAATGTAGGTTAAAATCAAAAGATAATAATTAGAGGGTTCGCACGACTCGAGAGAGGCGTCAGCCAAGTCAAGTGTAAATTAAGTGGAGAGTGAATATATGCAGGTGTGCATTCACAGAGCAGGGGCATTAAACCGCGTGCTCGACCGCACTAACCGAGTGCCGAATAATCGATCGGTTCGACCAGTGCACTTACGACAGCGAGCAATCGGCACTCCCTCGTGTTCTGCTTTTTCTCACTTCACCCCTTTTAAAGCTCTGGGGCTATACCAGTCGACCCCCGCATACTCTGTAATAATAAAGAATCGTTTGCGCGTGGCCCCCTCATTAGCATACAACGAATACGTCGTTGGCGCACTGCCCTGGGACCTTAACATCTAGCATGAGATTGCAGGTTTTGACGCAGAAAGGACGCTCAACGCTTATATATACTTATTGATTTGCGCACGGAAAAAAATCGCAAGCAGATTTTCATGAACCTTCAAGCAAAATTTACCGAATAGCTTGAGCTGAACTCATCAAGCAAAATGTCATTGACAATTATAGAACATCTACGGAACTAGTTCGGTAAATTTTGCTTGATCAATCGAGTAAAAGAAGTTAGGCATACTTTACCTAACAAATCAAGTAATTATGTGTAGGTTATGTTGTACGTTTTACGCATTTCATCAAATAAAAAACTTACCTTCAAATGATTTTATTAATACTTGCAGATTCCAGGACTCAAGCGTATCTTTTACAAAAGTATCATACATGCTGTATTCTTAAATAAATTGTAATCAAACTTCACTGTAGGACACACGAATTGAGCTCACGCGCGTGCATCTTCTGTTGCTTGCCGCTGTAGTTGTTTACACAGGGTGTACAAATTCGGAAAATATTGAATATAAAATTAGGACTTATAAATTAAATAACTTGAAAAGTTGAGGTTTACATTTTAGTAAAAGAGAGTGTATTATACACACTCACGATTGGAAAACGGCAAAGTAATCTTTGTTTGATTAT
>UELV01135874.1:0-11270 GCA_900490015.1 Megastigmus stigmatizans | reverse complement strand
GGCGGGAACACCAAGACACGGCAGAGTGCGAATGTCGTGTAGCAACATAACTGGCGAATGGCCTCGATACGACCTTTCCGCCATTTCTCTAACCTAACTATTAATAAAGTGGACTTTATTGTCGAGGAATGCGGCCTGAGCGCGCTCTAGCGAAATTAAGCGCTGCGTAATCGCGGCGTGTGTATGTGTGTTTGCGGTGTATATACCATTTAAAAGCTCGAGAGAGCGAGCGATAAGGCGCCCCAGCGTTAAAGAAACCCGATGAAAGTTGCGAATTCCTATAGAGCGATGCGGCTGCTTCGATCGGCTTTTTTCTTTTCGAGAGTATTTTTCGATTGGTTCGGAGAGGGAATCGTTACGTATATATGAGAACAAGATGTGCAGGGTGAAGGAATTGGTTTCATTATATACATATTTTATAGAGTGGCTTCGGTGCTTGACTTTCTTCATCGATGTAGGTTCCAGTGAAACTATACGCGATTGGCAAATGATGTTAACACGACGAAAATTACGACTTACCAAGTACAAGAGACATTTATAAATAAGGTATCAAAAATACAATGTAATTTGATGTTTACAAACGCGACGTTTTATTTAAATTATTTTTAGCCTTACGAGAGCCCAAAAGATATATAATATAATTCTTTCTTAATAATTTCGACGTTACGAAATCCATTGCCAAAGTTGATGCATATTCGTAATGCTGTCGAAACGAAACGTCGCTGCCACACGGAGCTAAAAATAAGTTCCGCTGCAAAACTCACGAATAATTTTGTTTATTGCCCACCACTTTATGCCGGGGTATTATACATTTTGAATACGAATTCTGGAGAAAAGGTAAACAATGGACTATATATAAATGGCCGCGGCTGTACATCGGATTCCGTACTAAATATAGACGCCCGGCTATTATTCTTAATTACAATGCTGTTGTTCCCAATTATAAATAGATTTTTTCAAAACGGCCACAGAGCGAATATTTATTATCACGATTTAACCTGTAATCTTATACGCAGTTTATCTCTTTCTCGTTAACATAGTTTATGACGTTGTAGCACATTATATTATATACGCTCGACATTTGCACAACCGGAGAAATTGGGTGGAGAAAATTACTATTTTTAAATGGTTGAAAATTCAATTTTTTTCGAAGTGTTTATTCTTTTTTTTTTTTCAAGAAATTAGTGCATTTTAAATTTAGCAATGGTAATAATGGTTTTTGCTGGGATACTTGGACACTTAATTCTTATCGATTGTTCACAATCTATTACCAAAATATCCAGTCCAAATTAAAATACCATAAATATTTTGATCATTCTTTATTTTTTAAAGGTATTTAATATTTTATTAGCATATACGAATCTTACATTCTGTACAATATAATGCCTATGTCGATTATAGAACAATCTGATCAGACCTTTATTAGCAATAATTTTCCTTAATCGATAATTATACTTTAAAACAGCTTCGCAAAAGACTCCACAAGATATACCTATACGTATCTCAGAACATAGTGAAAACGTCCAAGTTTGAAAAATTTCTTCTCCAATAAATAAGACCGAAGCTACCGATGCACGTAAAGGAAGGAAAAAAAACGCTTAAAGCGACCAAACCAAACTTTGAAATGCGGCGCAGCACGAATTTCACGCACCAGCACTATCGGCGCGTGAAAATCTACACCGGAGCGCATAAATTTCCTCATAGGCCAATGTTATATACGCGTGTATATATATATATATATAGGTATACAGCGTCGGTCCGCGTCTCACCTTTGAAAAGCGTGTCAAGCGTCTATCTCTATCTCCCTCTCCCTCTCTCTCTCTCTCTCTCTCTCTCTCCCGCACGTTGAAATTTCGCGCCCGCAACTCGACGAAGACTATGTGCTACTTATTCAAGTATATTCGGCGCGAGAATTAGCATTTCAAATGTTTCTCGATCTGTGCCGCCGCCACAGTCTAGCCGGAATACGCGAACACGTACAAAAGCGATGGGATAAAAGGCGCAGCGTGTGTAGTGAAAAAAGCGGTACAGAGCGGAATTAGGCGAGAGCGAAGCTTGTATAACGTATTTTGCGATTCGACGCACGCGCCCGTGCACCATGTTTCGCTTGCAGCGCCGGGCGAGAAAAGTGTAACAATTTCGTGTAGGAGGGCATATATAGGGGAATAAAGTTGGGGAGAAATTGGCTCGAGCATTTTCCTTTTTCGTCTGTCGATTTACTCGAATGCGTTTCGATTGCAGGGGAGTTGGCGCTGAATCATTCGCGGTTAATATTTACAACTGTCGACAAATGAAATTCATACATTCTTCATGAATATTCAGATTAGAATGAGTGATAATAATAAATGAAAGAGTTTCAATCGCTAGTTTTAAGTTTACACGAGCAATTTATCGATCGAAATTCTTAAATGGATTTCATGCGTTTATTACAAACTTTATCGTTGGGCATCGTCGTCATGTGATCCCAGCTAATACAAAGTATACACGACAACGATGCAACAACGCATTTAAATGCATAGCGCAACGATACTCGACGTTTATACCTTATAAAATCGCATTTCAACAGACGTTTCGGAACGTCGTGGGCGATCGATGCATTCTTTCTAACGATTCAAACTCGTCGAGTACTCATTAATTACTTGGAGGACAATCGATGAGATTATAATAGGATTTGAAAATAGCATACATGTGACATTTTACAGCATCGAATTTGTAATTAGAAATTGATGCATCGATCGCTAAAATTCGGCTGATTGCATTCTATAAGCCGGTCATTAATCTGCCTATTCTAATTGGATGATCAGCGTGAATTAAACCGTCCAAAGTATCGCAATGGCTTACACAGAATAGAAATTATTTATGATACCGATCCCCAAGTTCTCCATACTATACAGGGAAAATCGTCACAGATCCACGGAAGATCGTTGAGGAAAAAAAAAAATCACGCGAATCATTGAAGAAATCACTCGCGATTCCCCAAGGCCACACGTGTGCGGCTGAGCAGCACAGATCGTTTCGACCTTCGGCTATATACGCGACTAACTGCGACCCGCTCCCCTGAACCCGACGCGGGCTCTACGCTCGATATAAGACGCACTTTATAAACGTATAAGTATAGCGGATGAAACGCACCTAAATGCCACCCGGGCAAACCTATGTATAAATACGTCCCACCTGCGATATTTTCATACTGTTCGTTTGTTATTCTCGTGCGGCGCTCGCGCGCGATTTGCTTATCAGCCAGCGCACCAAATATTTCCGTCCTCGAGATAAAAGTTCGCGGTATTACACATTACACACACCTATGCATAAGCATTGTCAATCGTACATTACGTTCTAGCCGCGCGATGTCGCGTATACATCATCGGCGTGTGGCTAGCGATGCTCTGGTTAATTCAACCGATTGGACAGAGACCAAAAAGAAAAACAGAAAACGCGAGTACCGTAATAAAACCAGTTGTATACCGCTCGAGATAATCGCCGGCGCTATATACACACGGCGAGTCTCGCAATGCCAAAAATAATAACGCGCGCGCGGTAGAGCCAAGCTAACGCGACGATCCGTTTGTCCGCGAGATAACCGAGATGAGGTAACGAAAAGAAAAACGGTCTACCGCGCGCGACACACGCATAAGACCGAGTCAGACATCGATATGTAACTGATTAGCCAAGCGAGAGATTTAGCGATAAAAGGTAGGCGTGCGTTTTTCTTTACCTGATGAGGCGTGAAATAAGCGAGTAGTCGGTCCGTCCAAGGGGCAATCTCCGAAACGACTGGCGAGCGTTGCGGCTTCGCGCACTGTGCACTGCACACAAACACACCTCCTGGCCCCGCGAAGAAATAATTCCACACACTGCAGCTCTCCGCTTATTTTCCTTTTAATACAGTGTATATACCAGAGGCCGGTTCGCGCTGCAACGCCGGACTCTTTTTCGCCGACTGTCACTCTTCGGAGCTGGCGGCTTTGGCGTCGGCGAGCACCGCAGAAGAGAGTCACGTGTGTTGCTCGCGTCGTGCGCGGCTCGAGAAGTTGTAAGCCGAGACCGACACACGCACACACACACACACACACACACACACACACACATACACACAGATACACACAGAGCCGCGCGCACGCGGCGATTCTCTCTCCTCTTTCTTTCCCTCTTTACTTCTCCTTTCCGCTGCAGAAATTCAATGACGCGCCACTTTCTAGGTTAAATTCGCTCCGTTGCCCGATAGCAGTCAAGCCGACGGCTCTTGTGCTCACACATACTCCCCCTCGACCGTGTCTGTGTGTGTGTATACACGTTGTGTCAGCGCAAACGTGCCGACGGCCTTTTTTTCTTTTCGACTCCGGCTCTTGTACTTATAATGCGTCTCTCCTTTCGCGCTCGTCTCCTCTTTTTTCTTTTGTTGCGGCTCTCTCCTCCTCGACTTCGTCCGACTTGCAAAACGCAATATGCGTTTCAGCAGTTGGCGCCCGCTTGCGAATCGTCTCCTCTCTCTTCGCGTGTATAGCGAAATCCGTAGAGAGAAAGAGAGGGAGAGAGAGAGAGCTGCCAAGAAAATTCAAGTTCACTGCGCGCGGCGGCAACAGCACCACCTGTTTTCGTATATATATAAGCTGGTATGATATACAGATACCGCTGCACACACACACGCGCTCGCAACTCGCGCAGTTGAAAAGATCGGCAGCGGCGGCAGTGGAGACGGAGCTCTAACCTAACCTCGCGCGAAAACACGCTGACGCGAAGCTCACACAGCCGCTCTCCGCGTAGTTATGTCTGTACATATATATAGACACGGTGTGTGTGCGTGTGTGTGTTAGGTATATAGACGGCACGCAGCACGAGACTGTGCTGGTCTGGTGGGGAAGCAGAGCGAGCAAGACTACAAAGTCAAGCGAGACGAGGCACGCACACGACACTCTCGCTAGGCGCGAGCGAGTCAGACTGGCCCGAGTCCCGAGTATTCCGTCGTTTTATATATGAGCTGAGAGAGAGAGAGAGAGAGAGAGAGGGAGAGAGAAAGAGAACCCAAGTCGAGTTCTCTGCTGCTGCTGTTGCTGCTGCTGCTGCGGTGTGTCTGTACTGTCTACATGTATGTATATGTATGTATACACACACACATATATATATATATATATATACATATATATATATATATACAGTGCCGGCGAGAGATGTTCGAGAGATGCGTTCGGTTTAATTCGCACTTGCACATTCGATACACTCCATACTCGTCCCGCACACTCCCGCATCACGTCTTTCCTTTCCTTTTCTTTTGTAGACATATTATACACGCGTATATACACACATATGCGTCGCGTCGAATTCGCATTTCACCTTTTTCCTCCAAATAATAATTTCTCCCTCTTTCTCTTTTCCTTTATTTCATCTATTATCGCTCCTTTTTTTTCTGGTTTTTCGACGCGTGCACGCACATAGACACAAGCGTATCCCTACATCACCGTGCACTGCACAAATGAGAAGCGCGAATTCTCTCTCTCTCTCTCGTTGCCAAGGTCAAAAAAGAGCGAGCACCATCGGCTGATCACGATTTTTTTTTTCGTGCGCGCCCGCGCTCGTCTCGAGTAAATACCCTGTGTATATTTTTTTCAAAGCACGAGTGACTGCTTTTTTTTCTGTTTTTTTTTTTGTTGCGCTACGATTTTCAGGGAATTTCGCTTGTGTGCGAAGCCTCCGGAGGCGACTATTTCGCGCGGTTACTGCTGCTGCTGCTGTTGCTGCTGCTAGTGCCTGATTCATGACGGTTATATTCGATGTGTTTTACGACTCGCGCTGATTTGATGGGCTCGCGAACTCGCGCTTCGACTCTCCACTCTATATAAGTCGTTTCTCTCTGTGCTTGTGTGCGTGTGTATATGTGTGTATGTGTGCGCGTATCGCTTGCTGTCGACGAGTTAAATATGCATCCGCGTGATTGACTGCCTAATCAGAATATTCCACGAGTCGTTAAAAGCGTGTGTGCGTGCAGCGAATGAGCGGCGATGCCCCCGACAAGAATGCAGACGTCGTCGTAGTCGCGCGAAACCGGAAGTATCAACGGTGCACGGTGTACGACTGCACACGGTGTGTGTGTGGCTAAGCTATTTGGCGCTGAAATCGGTCAATGAAAATTTTGAAATCGTCCCGAGAGCGAAGTGGTATAGTCGCGAGCGGTTATTAAAATATTGTCCAGTGGCAGTACTCGGTTGATGTTTCCTGTTACATTGGAATCTTAAATATTTTACACTCTTATGCTCGGCGAAATTGTCGGCCTTTTCCCCGCGCGCGGTTTATACGTCCATCCTGCAATAGAAAATCCTCTCGTCGCCTTGTTACCGTCGAATTATTTTTAGCCACTTTATTCCGACAATAAAGCAAATATGCCAACGTATGTACGCGCGCTAAAGGTGAGAGGATAATTGTTCGCGGTTAAATCCTTTCGAATTAATTTTATGAAAAGTGGTTAAAATTTAATGTTTAATAAAAGACGCGGCAAGATCTGCTGCGGGATGAATCATTAAAATGAGAAAACCGATAATAAAGAACAGTGCTTACGGTCTCTTTCAAATTAGTTTCCAAGATTATACGCGCGCTCTTTTTTCTTCTTCTCTCCTCGGATTGCATCATACGCGGTAACAAGGCACAGATGTGCAGCAGCACTTTTATGTGCAGTTCTCGTGGCTTCGACGAGCTTAAGATATTCGTCAACCGTATTGGAATAGTCCCGTGTATATATGCGCCCGAGTATTGGTTCGTATACGGTCGCGATGTAGCTTGATTGAATAAACCCCATGGGATGGAGAGAGGGACACGCGAGACGCTGGCAAGTGTCTTTTTCTTTTTCTTCTTTGTTATTTATTGCGATGATTGACAAGTCAATCGTTCCACTCGAATTGGCCGGCGCGCGATGCTGCATTCGATGATGAGTTTTTACGAGTTGTAAATCAACGGGCACGCGTGTTTGTTAATTTTAATAATTGCGCTTTTACGTGTTAGCCGCGGCTAATTTGTTGGGCTCGTCAGACTAATGTAGGCATAAATTATGAGCGTGTCGAAGCTTTTATAGGCGACGTCTCGTCACGTTCCACTTTTTTTTTCCTTGCTGTAAAAACACTCGCGTGTATGCGATGCGCCGAGGATAAAAGCTTTTTAAATCGCGACTTTTTACGAGGTATTAACTGGGGGAACCCTCTTTTTTTATCAATAATCGATTCGAAACAATGAATTATCCGAATTATTTTGTAAAGAAAAACTGTTGCATTTTAAGCTCGTAAGTGTCGTACAATTATTTTAATAATATTCTCTGGAACATCGAATTCGGCAGTAGAGAGAAATTTTTAAAATCCGCTAAAAAAGTGTAAACGAAAAACCAGCGATTCATCGTGAAAGGCGAGCACATAATTATACAAGTTCGAACTCTTTTTAGAGGCTTTTTTCGCTTTTGCGTTTTATTTAAGCTTAGTAGGGCACATTAAATTTTGCAAATTGGTAGAAGGCAGGTGATTAAGGCTTGTTTTGAGTCGGGCAAAAGGAATTTTCTTTTTTACTTCCTTCTTTTCAGGAAAATATGAATGTAATGCGAATGAATATTTTTTCTCTCTCTCTCTCTCTCTCCTCTTGGCAATTTTCCATATTTTGACGCACGGCTCATAACAAAAATACTATATACTTCAAGGATTTTCGTGGAAGTTGTAAATGAGATGTTTATGAGACTCGTGACAGAATGCGATGTAAATGTTCCTCTTTTTGTTTTTATTCCACTCGTAACAGAGACGACTACGCCGTGTGACATAAGCATTCAATTTTTAGCCAATGTGTCATATCCACTGTTATGATCGCATTATAAATCTGTTCTCCATATTCGCTTAATTGGTAGAGTGAACGACGATTTACATAAGAGCAGAATTTATTATCGGAAAAAAAGTGTTGATTAATTTAATGACTATTCGCACTTTCCCGCTGAAGGTAAATTTGTGGATTAAAACTTGGATTAACACTATATTTGGAAATTTAACATACTGCATGCAGTCCAAAGCATTCAAATTGAGATCGTAAACATTAACACTGAGCCCCATTTTTTATACATTTGCATAACCCTTCAATTTAAAATTTTTATTAAATCTGGATACTAAAACTGAGTTATGTTATGAGAGCAATGGCGTCACCTCTTCCCGACCTTTTCCCCGGGCCTGTAACATCTAAATCAATGAAAACTGCTCAACCTAATGGCTTCATATACTAATTTCATAGCTTTCGTGCAATTAACAATTTTTTACTTTAACCTATTTAAAACTGCAGCGGAATAATCTACTTAATGAACTTTTCCGAATCGGTGCCAATCACAACACACCATTCTTTAAATAATGCCGGAAGAAGAAAGTTCCATAAGCCCAAGGACTTTAACGACAGCCCAATGAATATTTCATCGCAGTGAGTAAATCCCAAACACAAGTATAAACTCCCTTCGCAGCCATCTCCCCGCGTATGCAAAAAAGTCTCTCATTATCCCACCGAAGCCAAATTCTTCGCTAACACCTGTAAAAAAAGGCGCATCGACTCTCGTCCCTATAAGCCTTCCCCAAAGAAATTGTTTTGTCGGTACACAGCTGCGAAGCGCGTCAGGATCAAATACGTGTCTCCAAAGAAATGCCAAAACATACATAGACACTTCGAGGAGGAAGCAGAAGAAGCTGGCGGAAGACGAGAGAAGAAGGAGAAGAAGAAGCAGCAGCTTTAGTCCGACACACAAAAGATCGCGTGTCTAGGCTTGTTGCTTCTAAAGGACTATCCGCCTCTAGGCTTCGGGGATAGCCGTCCCCCTCCTTGCCCTCGGTCTCTCTTTCTCGCGGGGTAATCCTTTATCCTAGCGGATGTTGCAGGCCAAAGAGCGCTTCGGGAATACCGATCTTTACCCTCCTCACACACACACACACACACACACACATACTCTTGCGCACGAGTGTGGGTACAGTTGTAGGGCGAACGAAAAGATCTCCGGTGATCCCGGGCTATACTCGCGCTGGGGAGGCAGCCGCGAAGATAACGTAAAAGGATGAGGGAAAAACAGCCCCAGACGGAAATAAGAAGAAAAGTATTTTGAGCGAGAGAGGAGGGAGACGGGGGACGGATATAAACCAACGACCAGTAGAGAGAGGAAGATCCTAAAAGGAAACGAAATTAAGAAATACTGCTGCGGCTTTTTCTCGGGCTGCCGCTGTCGGTGCCGCTGGTGCTGCTGTTGATGCTGCTGCCAACGCCGAAAAACTCAAGAGTGTGTGGGGATTGAAAATTAGGGAGATGTGCAGGTCTGACGCAGTTCTTTCTCCGATACTTTTTTTTCGTTGCGCAAAAGGAAGACCATTCGATAGATTGTTTTTATCCTCAAATAGAAACAATGATAACATTCGCTGAAATGAAATGTCAATAGTCGATTTACGGTTGAATAATAAATTATGAAAGTTACGTGAATAGTTTGTGAAAGTGTCGCACATTAACTTTTGAATTAAATTAAAGGTTTTGTTGCGTTTAACTCTGTGTAGAAAAAAATTCAATGGTAAATAAATATACTTTAGACTGTGAAAGTGTATACATTTATTCAATTGAAATATTTGTCAAAGAAAAGAGCCACCTGAATAAATATTGTTTCTTCTCGATCGATCGAATACTCATGATAAAATCAAATAATAATAGAATTACAGAATATAAATAGTTATCATGATTTAAAGTAAACTAAGTATGTCGTATCAAAGCCGCTGCTTCAAAAGTAGAGTTCGATAAGATGAAAATTTTAAATTCCTTTCGAGATGCACATTCAAGTAGCACGTTTCTTTTACATCAGCACATAATATATGTATACAGACACATTGACATTACTTCACGGACATATAATATTTATTTAAAGGAAGCTTACAGCTCTGAATCGTATATGCAATTCTATATTATTATCCTGCGATGAATAAATCTTTAAGTTTACACAAGGAAGTTAATTTTAAATACACCAATTATTTATACTGATACGTTTGTTTTAAAGTAAATTTAATTTACGCTAAAATGTAAATTCTATTGAAAAAGCCGTGATGAAAGTAAAAAAAAAATGTTAAGCCCAAAATCTTTTGACAGTATTAGTTCCCATTTGACGCTTGATAGCATTCGTTTGCTTGCAACTTTTAGAACCTTTTAAATTACACGCCAATTTGAAAGTTTGAATTTGCCGCACCGACGTTCGGTATGACTAACTCTGACTTTTAACGTTCCTTTGCGCATTTTTTAGTTAAAGTTTTCACCTAAAACATCCCGAAAAAAAATTTAATTTTATACTTTTTGCACATCAATACTGATATGTATTTACGGATTAAGTTTTTTTCGAGACATTAAAACAATCTACTTTGAATGTGTATCGTTTTAAATTTAATTTAAATTGCATATTAATAACTTGTTTTCGCGATAAATAACATTCGAGAAAGCTGATAAATTATAAATGCTATTATAAAAGATTCACACATTTCCAACATTTAATTTACAGCTAAGGATACAAAATTGAAAATAATTTAATTTTGTATTTCTTATAAAGAAGTGAATTAATCACCTTTACTGATTTATATAATATTATATTAGCTTTGGTGGTAACCAGATAATCGATAATACAATAATCACATTCAATCAATACATTTATACATTTAATAAATTAAAATTTTTTTTACAGTACTTTTTTATTTACAAAGCACATTTTCAGTAATATCATTAATCTGTATTAATAATTTGTTTCATTCTTTGAATTTCATATGATTTCATTTCATTGGAATTTTAATAGAAATTTTTGCAAAAAATAAATTTCAATTGGCGAACTTCAACTGCGTACCGTAAAATAAACTCTGACGTAAACTCAGGGAGTAGCTTAAGCGTCAAGTTACGTGGAGCGGGTTTTAAATAAATTAAACTCTTTATTTTGCCTTTTAACAAAAATACCTCGATAGAGCACTATAGTGTTTGTTCGCGATTGTTTCGACGGTTTCGCGTGTCATCGAAATAAATTACTAACCCGACGATTTCCGGATTGCCCTTTTTGACTCAGGCTTACCCGCCCAACTACCTCGCAACTTCGCTTCCCTGACGCACGAGCGGAAGGGCCGCTTTGAGCGAGGGAAGTATCGGTCCCTTTTTGCCTGGGCGAGTGCTCACTCGGCCCTTGGCAAGGACGTCAGTTGCGAGTCTTGCCTGTGCGATGGAGTCGCGACTTGGCAGGAGCCGTTTGACGGGTAAGATGCTGGGCCTGAGCG
>UELV01135872.1:0-14604 GCA_900490015.1 Megastigmus stigmatizans | reverse complement strand
GAGAGAGAGAGAGAGAGAGAGAGAGAGAGAGAGAGAGAGAGAGAGAGAGAGAGAGAGAGAGAGAGAGAGAGAGAGAGAGAGAGAGAGAGAGTTGAGAACGGTGAAGGAGCGTTTTTGCACTCGGGCAAAAGACTGATCGCGACTGCCGCTGCTGCTGCTGTTGCTACGGTTTGTCCATTTTTTTTGTTCCTTTTCGTCCGCCTCCTTCTCTCTATTGCTTGGACTCTCGCGAATCGCCGCGAGTGGCAGTCGTGGAAATCGAAGGAGTGAGAATTGGAAATCGATGCGGACAAAAAGAGCCGCGCGCGGACCGGTACTGTTATCGGATTTTTCTAAGTTTCTGCCTGCTGCTGCTGCACAACTATATCCGACGATTCGGAGTATAACAGCGATGATGGCTATACGCTTCGGTGTTTAGAAATCGCGATTCTTATATATATATATATATATATACTCTCTCTCGCGGCGTGTTTTTCGATAATCGGGATGTTACGTTATTTTGTGCTCGAATTTCGATTTAACGCAATGATGCTCGAGCTTCTGATGCTTCGCTTGCTTTCTAGATTAATAGCATCGCTGCGTTTATCTCTGCATGATTGTACGTGTTATACTAAATCAAACATTTCTGCAGAGAGGAATTCGTCCAAATTAAGACGAAACTATAAAATTTAAGGGTGCTCGAGCTTTTTTACTATTATTATATATGTAAAACTCAAGTGAGTAAAATGACACTCTAGGTAGGACAGTTCACACACGCACGAATCGATAAGCATAGCTTATCGGGCCGTTTAATCTCGTGTCGCGATGATTAGAGCTTTAAAAATATCCGCACACCGCGGCATATTATAACTTCGTCAAAGGCGCTCGCGCAGAGATAACGATGCCAGGTGACGCAGCGTTTCCTTCCTTTGTGCATTGCGCTCGAGCGCGAGTGTGGATTTCAGAGAGTGTGTGAGAGAGAGGGAGAGAGAGTAGCCGAGCTGCGAAGGAAAAGGAAAAATCTAAATGGTATGCACAGCGATAGCTGGTATACGAAATAAGTCGCTGCAGCGCGTAGACGAGAAATGCAGTGAAGGAAAGCGATACGCGCGTCGACTAGGCATAACGATGCATAAGTGCATGACTCTGGATTGCGCTTATGGGCTTCGCGCGGGTATAATCGGCCGTGATTGTGATTCTCGCAACTCTTGATTTTCAAAACGAATGGCTTCTGTAATCGGGCGTATATAGCGAGCGTGAGGCTTTTCCAAGTATACATATATATACCCCTTTTGTATATATATCTATATACCGGGCATAGTCCCCATTATACCCGCGCACCTTCCTCAAATTGCAGACATCGTGATTTGTTCGTGTCCTTATGTATAAACGCAGATATATTCGCTGCAAAGCCGCGCGCAGCTCTTCGGTAAAACTGCTCTGTAGCCCAGATATATATATATACGAAACCATATTTTATTTTTTATGGTGCACTCTGCATGGCGCAGAGACATCTCGTTTATTCAATGGCTGGAGCGCGGTCGACTAGAAAAACTATGCGTATATAATACAAACGAGCGCTGCGCACGCTGTGCTGAATTTCACAAGTCCAATAAAAAGCAATTTGTATACAGAATTAAGGCGGGAGTCGCTAACTTCCTTGCAGATCGTACGCAACTGCTAACCGTACGTATGCAGCGTCTATACATACTAAAAGCCCATCAACAACGAAAAACTGTACCGCGCATGAAAAGTTGAAAGAACCGTTGCGCCGCGCTCGTGCATTTCTATATATCCATGCACACAGCGGAGAGAGAAAGAAGCCAGAAGAGAGCCATCGCATAAAATAGCTGACCCGTCGGCCATGCGACGACACAGCGCATGGCCGACGAGCAGCACAGCGAAAATTCTCTCGTGTCACGGGCCCCCATTGCTGCTATACACACGACCGCAGCTCTCTCTCTCTCTCTCGCAGTCATATCGTAAAAGAGCTGCTGCTGCTGGTGCACGGCTACCGTGCGACAATATCTGCCTGTGCACTGCAACACACGCGAGGAAAGCAGACTGCCGCGGCGCATATAACAGTATATGTATCGCACACCTGCTATGGCTGGCGGACGGACACACACACACACACACACACAACACATTGCACATAGCTCGGGCATGGTCTGACATATGCTAAGTGCCCTGCTCGCGCGCGGCCTGGCTTTGCTGTTGCTGCTGCTGCTCTCGAAAATGAATGGCGTTTCGCACGACACGTTCGGACAAGCCCCCTGCACCACTGCATCAGCACCTTCTGTAAAACCTCCGCGCCCGATATTCTAACCCGTTTAACGTTTATTTATTGCGCGCGTACCTTGATCGTTAATGACTCGCGCTTCGACGATTAACAAGTTGACGTATTATTATACGGGAAGTGCAGCATCTCGCTGGTGTGTAATGACGACGACCTTGACCCCGCCTCTCGCTTCTATATATATTCGCTAAATATCGCGGGAGTCTTGTTAATTTACTCGGACGTGTTAATTTGGGGGAGGGGTAAAGTATAGTTGCGCCGCGGGAAGTTAACACTTGTACTTTTTCGGTGGCTTTGTGAAAGCTATAGTGTAAGGTTTGTGCGAGCTCACGAACTAATATTTGACTGGCTGGGTGTAAGAGAGTGGAAAGGACGTCGAGTGTCGACCGTATGTTTGTATATACATATATATATATATATATATAGATTCTTGAACTGGCTTCAAAACGGAAAACGTTGTATTTACTGAAGTAACAGTCTTTCTTGCTTATAAACTATATTTTTATTGGAAATTATAAGTATGCGAATGATAGTTTGAACTAATTTAACTTACAGTTTAATATCATCGATGAATCGTTCAGAAAACTAGATGCTATCAAACGAGTATAATCATCTGCGAATTAAAATATCAACTTGTACGTACCATAAAGTTGTAAACTAAACTTGTTAACGATGCGATAACGCCATATTTTAATAATTCCATTTGAAAGGAAGCAATAAAAGTATTAAAGGATGTATAAAGTGTTATCGCAGCAATACCTGAGAAATCTTAATGGCTCGAGCTCATTGCACTCGGTTTGTAACAAGTATATATTCAAGTGTCGCGCTCGAGGCTCAAATAAAAACGGAGATATAAACTCTAGCATATTATCATTTATTATCACTGAACGAATCCGTGAAAGTTTTATATTATAGCCGGGAGAAATCCATAATGAATATCAAAAGCGACGTATAGCTGGTGGACAAAAAAGGAATAACGGAACAGAGTCGTCTTTGTCGTCACGATTTCCGAGCCACGATTCATCATCCATTCTTTCGGGGGCCTTTCGTTCACGACTCAGGGGAATTCCGTCTTCCGCGCGTTTCGTACGATATTAAATTCAACTCTTTGACACGCGAGAGGATATCGGGTTAATTAAACAAAAGTGTTTGAAGTAAACTTTTCATTTCGGACATGTACACATTTCGTTTTTATTATTACACGTACATCACCTGTGATGAATCATTTACAAGGGACCTGCATTAAAAATGTTACGATCCTCCAACGAGTCTGTGTAATGATAAATAAACTAATTTGCTGAATTTGTAAGTGTCGCTGCAAAAATGCTTTAAACGATTCTTACTAAGAAAAATGTGTGAGATAATATAAGGCAGAAAAAAGTGTATATGGATTTCCTGTTACCGTCAGCTCAAATTATACCAATGGTAAGTTATGTGAGGCACCGGCCACATAACTAACATAGAATTAGAAAAAAGTGCCTTCAACCGATACGTATCCATGCATCTCTGCGTTAATTATATTTTTAGATTTATCTCACTCAAAATCTCGAACTATTATTAAATAGTTCCATCCTCCCAACAACTGTTATTTCACGCTAAATGTCAATAACTCCCCATACACCACAATTTATTTAAAACTTCAAAAGATTCGAGTCACGGTGCGCTACTGTGTTTGGATAGCAGCAGCAGCAGCAGCAGCAGCAGCGTGGCACGGATGTATCCTTTCTCCCAAGAGCGACATGTGCGCGGACGCAATAAAATGAACCGAGAGCCGCGCAACTCGCGCTCTTCTTTTTCTTTTCGTGCCTCGTGTGGCTGTGTTCTTTTTTCGCCGACGTTTTTTTCCTCTCGCTCTCTCTCCCTCTCTATCTCTGCCGACCACTTCATTCTATCTCTCTCTCGACAGAAAATGACGACGACCAGAAGCGACAGCTGTTCGCCTTCTTCTGCGGTGAGGCGGTGGCGGCGGCGTGCGCGATGAATGCGCGAGGCTTTTATTATAAGGATTCTCGTATATATACTTAATTTCGTGTCTCTCTAGCTTCGTTCTCCTTTTCTCGTCAGCCTCAAATTCGCCAGAGACATCTTGCTGTCTCGGGGCAGTATTGTGCAGGCCTTAATACCAAATGCGAGTGTATACATGAAGTGGAAATGTAAAGGTAATAATATAATACGAGAGAGAAAATCGGTCAGGAATAGTATCATTTCTCTCCCTCAGGAAGTGACGCACGATGGCGTCAGTTTTTTTTCACCGTCAGCCTTTTAGCGAAAGTCCATCGGTGGCTCCCGAGGGGTTTCTTTTTTCAATTTCGCAAAATACTACTAAAGCTTCACTTGGCGGCATTTCCATATTTACCGCACGTGCGTCTGCGTCGAAAATTATGTTTAACACAGTATTATTAATAGTGAACTAGATCTCTCGAGTTTATAATGACATGGATTTATATATATGAATTATCTGGAACTGGAGTGAAATATTTTGAAACATTCTAAGCATCGGCCGTAATTCGAGGTGAACGAAATCTTTGCAATATTATAACTGTTAATGGGTTTTTTCCCCTCTAGGAAGTATATACGAGAAGTAATTTCATACGTCTCAGCCGTCTGAAATTATATTTATTATCGTACTTTTTCGGTGTAACGCACTTCCTGGCCGCGCGCGATAAGAATCAAAGACGAACTTTTCCGCGCTTAAACGAAATCTACACTTTCTCCATAATTACACGCTTTAAAAAAAAGAGTTCAAAGTACCGGGTGCAAAAACGCTGCACAGATTTGCATTCGAGAACTTGCAAGCGAACAGGTATACCGTGAACAGGTGCGATACAATGTCACTCGGAAAAGCACGCACATAATAACAACCTCATCATCATCGCTCCCACCCAGACTTTTGCCATGGCGCCAGACGTAGGATTTCATATACGTTTCGCCTCCTAACGATCGCCAACTGACGATGAAATTTAATCTCCTCCGTGCGAAAAGGATACCACACAGTATATAACTACTCTACATCTCTTTCTCTCTTAGGTGTGCGCGTATGCGCGCTCATTAATTAGGGCTTTCTCTCGTTTCCTGTTGTACATCTAAACAGAGAGAAAGAGCGACCGAACAGAGGAGATAAGACACGCGGAACGCGCGACTTTGCGGCCCGATAAGCCACTCGCGCGCGCTCTTACACTCACGCGCTCTCTCGGCTAGATGTAATTTTCATTTAATTTATATATAGAAAAGACGCTGCTGCAGCGCGGCGGGTGCTCGCGGAATCTACACTCATTGTGTCGAGGCGCGAATTCTTTTTACGTGCAAATATGCGCGCGAGATATCCTCCTTTTGCTCGAGATTTAGAAACTCTGATTAGAACGAGTTTTTCCGTCCTGTGTGTGTGTGTATACCTGGCAGCACAAGGCAAAAACACAGCACTTGTAAGTGGGCCTTTTTCGCTTTATAATGAACGCGTGTGCTCTCTCGGGGCCCAAGAGAATTACCGAGAGTTGGGAGATTTTATGAAAAGATTCGCCTACGGGAAAAATTATTATTTCGCACAAAGGGCCTTTCATTGAGCTACATGCGCTAACGGTGATTAGATGGGAGGGGGGAAGATTTGCCCGGTCAAGTGTTAAGCGGTCCGTATATTCTCCGCAGATAAAGAAAGAAGAGCTCGGCCTTTGTTTACAGCTTAGCGGACGAACTGTAATTTGGATATCGAACAAAGAGGATTTTGATAATGATTATTTCAATCCAGTTTTTTCGCTGAATAGAAAATTATAAATTATTCAATTTTTGTTACTGCGAGACTGGGTATGTAACTAAAATGTATGCTGTACAAAGAGGTATTATATAAAAAAAAAATTGGTAGCTTTAGAAGCGTGATTTAAAATATGCAAACTAAGAGATTTTGATTAGATAATAGGATATTCAAAGTATAGCGGAAGCACTATAATCTCATGTCACCTATCTCTCGGCGCGGGGTCGATAAAAATCACTTGTGGAAAAAATGTCTCGTCATGAAAGTACCGTAACTATGTAATATTGTACTTTCTACTGAGGAAATTACCATTACCATAAAGTGACCAGTAAGACGAATAGCTTTTACATTAACGCGCGCGCGAGCGGCCTCCGTTTGTATAGAATATTTTCAATTTGTTTCACGACATCGCGGGCCTTTTACGTAAGTCGGGGGATTCAGAAAAATTCGCATCATGACGTTCAATGATTTTATTTTAAAAATGCGAAATAACAGATGGATAGAAAATTACTGAAACGTCCATCAGAATATTACATGGAGCTTGTACATATATACATCTATATCGCTAGATAATATTAATATCTTGTTAAAATTACTACACGCAATCTCGCGCAGTGTAAATTGTTCGACAAATTTACGGGATAAACGTGAGAGATCTTGTCATTTCTATAAAGCAACCGCTGCACTCGAATATGCCTCGAAGCGGTTACTCTTTTGAGCAATAAATCTGTTTGCGTCAGCTGGCGGAAATTTGTCACGCAAAGAATGACTGTGTAACGGATAAATAATATCGCCGTGGACTGCCGATAAATTTCACATCTCTGCATCAAAGCTATAATATATAATTCGCCATAAAACGAGAACATCGGGCGGTGAGGTATTCATATAAAATCCAAGACATTCTTATCTCACGAAGCTCTCCGATGGGTATACTTTGGCATCGAGTATAGCGGAAGCATCAGTTTAATCTCGCATCACTTTAAGCGTACGGTAGTTACAGCGGCTCGTGCAGTATGCACATGATTGAAATCGGACTGAAAAATGATACGTGATGAAAGTCCCGCAAAAGACATTATAAGCGCGCTGCACACGCCACGGCCTCGAACTTGGCTTTACTTATATTCAATGTATAGCGTATATTTCCAAAGGCGCCAATGCAGTATCTAATCAATTCTGACACTCTAATCACTATCCGCGAGGTATATACATTTTGTATAAATCAGAAAGTCCACATTGAGTGATTCATTTTCGAGCGAGTAAACAAGTCTATACCACCGAAATGACACGCGCTTACGAGAGTTACGGCTGTATATGCCGCGTGTCCGACAAAAATCAGATGTCAGTCACAATTTGTGAGCGCTAGACAACTCGAAGGAGGATTTGCTTGACAGAAATCTGTGCACACGAGTCAACTCGAAAGTTGGCTTTTCAAATTCCATCTATATGACATTCAATTATAGGGAGTTAGTAGTACCACAAAAAATATGAGAAAATCGTAGATATATTCGGTATAGGGTGACATTGGAAAAGGCTTATAGCGGGCACGCGATATGTCACGGGAGTTTTAACATCTCCTCTATATACAACGCGCGCCACTTTCACCTTACGTACCTGCTACCGAAGCCCCACACGTATATATATCTATACGAATATCAGATACACACATATATAGGTATATATTGGCGCGCGGAACGATCGAGAGGGAAGATTATTGTTGTGGGAAAAAGGGGGTCATTGGGAAAATGGCTATGGGGCTCGGTGTGGCCGTATAGTAATATCCATAGCGATACCATGGAGAGAAAGAGCCGAGATACCGAGCTCGATTAGCATTGTTTATAAGGTTAGGGCGAAAAGGCAGCAGCTCTCTCGCGCGAGTCTTGGCCCCCATTAAGATAGCCGCTAGACCCACCGAGCGTGTAATTGCCTATTGACCCGCTGCATGTATAATACACACTGCAGAACTACGCAGATTGGCAAGCCCCGGTCGAGAGATGAACGATCCTCCGTATATTATTAATTTTCGCACAATATGCGCGTGGCCAAATGGTATTTTATATGTCTAAACGCGCGCGCTCACGCGCTTCCACCGTTCAACGCAAGAGCTCGATCAATATCCAATTAGTCGGTTGGCTTCGCGCCTCCCTTTTCTTTTCTCTCTCCCTCTCTCTCTCTCCTTGTTTCCTAGCTCTCCTCTTGCAACTATCCTATATATATACCTATATATACCTAAGATAATAGACGCCGCGGGAATTAATTTCGCGTCCGAGCGCACTGTAATTTTCGCTCCTCGGCCGAGAAGCATAAGCTTTGTATCTCTTTCTCTCTCTCTCTCTTCTCGTGATGATATTTGATGAATTGCTGGGTTTTGTTACCGCGAGTCGTGCGCGTTTATATATACTTCTGATTGTGATGAGACTTTCGAGCGAGCTTCAGCGCATGTATATATATATACGCTAATTTTGCCATGGGTACACAGTTCAAACGTGGTAAAGAGGAGTGGAAACATGCGTTTTATACTTGATGTGGCGTGTAGGTAATAATTAAGTTTCTGGTGGTTTTCACGTAAGAGGCTTTATATAAAATTATCGCTAATTGTTTGCTTTTTTCAAGGCTTAAATAACGGCTGGAATATTAAGGTTTAGATCCATTCCGCAATTTTATACTTTATGAATTTACCAATATTTTACCGCATCGAAAGTTTCGTTATTTACAATCAATCTGCGCGACACACGAAAGCGGGACATAAATTTCAATTTACACGTTTTATCGACTTTTTGAAGTATGTATCTGTATGTGTAGTAAAAGTTTCAATATTCGTATAAGGCTAATTGCACCGGCGCGAAATCTCACGTCCGCTCAACATGTGTGCGCATTGACTTTCATCTAACTGAACTTGATTCGGGATATTGAACTTTCTTTTTTACGCTCAACTTATTATGAATTATAGCGATTGGAAAAAAAAAATAACGGGTTAACTGGGCGCCTCGCGACATTGAGTAATCTCGTATGACACGCGCGTTTCTCTCGGCGGTAGCTCTCTCTTATTCTCCTATATATATATATATATATGAAGACTCGGTCCAAGTCCATAGATGTAAATCATAGACGGGGTATCAGCAAAACCGACCCTGACTGACTGACAGTTCGCCGATGGCTATCCTCACCTCCTTTTTACCTCGACTCGCGGACGCGATATAGCTTGATTACATAAAGTGTCGTGGCACGACTCCTCACGCGAGAGCCCCGGGAATTACCACCACTCGAACCTGCAATTAACGCCTTGGCCGTTCTGATTGGATTATTTTGCAATTTTCCTGCGCCTGACACGTTCATTTCTGCACGACCCCGGAGAAAATCGCGGCAGCTCCTCCACAATATCGCTGGATTATACTTGCAGATTAAATACTTGTTAGGAGAGAAGAAGACCGGCTACTTTAGCCCCGTTTCTATATAAGCATCGCTTATTTTTCAGCATCGCACGATCGAATCTCAAATGAATATATAAGTATGGCTATAGGAAACTGTAGTGTTTTGTAAAGCTTGTTTATCGCCTGTCAGCCACCGCAAATTGCTGATTTAGAGTCTGTAGATGTAGCTTCAACGTGCCGTGTACAGTATATGCGGCACGTATCAATTTTGCGAAAAACCATTTTCTCCGGCTCTATATAACTATGGCATCGCGCTAATACATGAAGCCGATCTAAATCGCTCGCGCGCGAGCACAATTTATTTCAACCGCTTTAATTCCAGCCTCGCTCCTCGTTAAGATTGCAAAAATCGCGCGCTGTAATTTAACTTGGAGAAAAAGAAGTCGAGCGCAGACTCTCTGTGTGTCTGTGTGTGTGCCTGTGTTAGATGCAGCCAAAAGAAAGCACCACCGTGGCCGTTATATACATATACATTTATATATATATAATACAAGAGGATACGCGCGCGCACTCGTTACCGGGCGCACTTCTTAACGAGCCAGCAGCCCGCAAATTTCGCGGCGAAGCAACAAATCCACCGCGAGAGATCCACTTCTAAGCGAACAAAGCGCGGCCCATGTAATCCAAGGTAAGCGATTCAAGCATAGAGGAGCGAGGAGCACGAGGTTGGAAGTGTTGCTGCTCCAGGAGCAATCAAGGGCCCTTCTGCAGTTGGCGGGCCCCCGGCGGCGGCGGTTGCGGAGGAAAATCAGGGGCCGCGCGCCACGTGAAAGTGTGAAAATTGATCGAGGCTCGCGCGGGGTGGAGGCCGCCACCACCGCGCGTACCGAAGGCCCATTTCGACTAGCAGGAGGAGCAGCGGCAGCGGCAGCTTCGAGGATGCCGTAAATTACAAAACCTTTCTCTTTCCTCGCCTCTCGAGGCCTGCACGCCTCGTCTTTAAGTAAAATAATTGCAAGCAGCGGCGGTGGCTGTGCGAGCCTCGCGGTTCAGCGGAATCTCGAGAATCTCCTCGGCGGCGACGAGTAAAAGCCCGCGCCGCGCGAGTTCTACATTTCGCGGAGTATACACGACCACTGCGCTCATGCACAACACGGGAGTGTCTTATATATATATATGTATACACTGTACCGAGCGTATATATATATACGGGGTTTATAATAACTGTGCCACGACGATCGGTCGAGATGTAAGTTTCGCGGGTATACTATATAAGTGCGCGAGAGCTCTCGTGTTTTTGTTCGATCCCTTTGGGCTCTCGGTTTATGGTCGCGTGCAGGATGTGTACGTTATATTCGGTGGATGTATGTATATAATACAAGTTCGCCTCGGGAGAGTTCGGTGAAAGGAAGAGCGCGCATGAAATATAATATGATTATGCCGTTTGTGCGCGCGGCGACGGCGATTTCGTCATTCGGCTACTGCGCGGGACGACCGAGACGGCGGCGCGACGACGACTTTATCCCCGATGCACGCGCGTATAGGAAACGTAAATCATTGCCTTTAATGAGATCTGCGCTCCGCGGACTCGAGTCCTGTTGCTGCTCTCCGTATATTACTTTTCGGTATACGTGCAGTTTGCGAGGCTTATTGGTGGCGAGGCACTAAAATTCGAAAGAATGCAATGGCTCGAATTTGCATGCTTATTGATGTATTATTTTTGTGCATATTGTACTACTCATTGGAATATTGATTTCATTATTATAGAAACAAGGGGAATAATGTATGCAGGTCAAGAGGTCTGTGAAAATTGTTTTGTATACCTTCTGAAAATGTCAAAATTTATTAATTTTCGAATACATTTATTATATTTATTAGATCTATTGAATAAAGCTTTCATTATAATACACTTGATAGAATCAAAGAAATAGAGTATTAAACTGCAATATAATAAATCATTTAAGTATTATGAATTATTCTTAAAGTATAGACATTTACCAATGAAGTTTGCATTCTATTATGAAATCCACTTTATGATTCAACGTATCAATTAGTAATTTGATTTGATATTTTACTATTTACAGCTTTGAAATCTTGAGATTTATAATTTATACGATATCTTATAAATATACAAAGGAGCCTTCCAGTAAGTGATTAATATCCTAAGACGAAGGAAAGAAAACTGCCTATAAGTAGAATTTCTTGTACTCTTCCTTTGTGTACATAACACTATATTTGTTCACTATACTCTCTAAAACATACAGATTTTCACAACAATGGAGATTACGTTCGGTGTGATCGACGAGGATCATTTTTGTCCAGGATATTCGTGCTAGTGAAAGGACGATCAGCAGTCGCTGTGCGGCACACAAGATTGCGGCGAAATATCGCGTTTGCATACAAAGGCTTTATAAAATATATATACGTCGCGATTTTCTTCCCTTTTCGAGACAGTGAGAGTGAGAGAGAGAGAGAGAAAAGAAGAAAAAAGCGACACGCGCACAGCGAAAAATAATAGAAGATACTGCGTTGCGCAATATGTCGGACAGCTTTATCGCGAAAAGTTGCTTGAACTTTCGAGTCTGACATTTTTATATGCTCCGCTAGACATTGCCGCCGTGGCGTAAAAGAGAACACAAGCTTTATGGCTTTTCAAGGTAATTGCGCTTACATACACATACACATTTTCGCGCTAGAGATATATTTTGCATTGTAACGATGAAAGAGCCAATGGTATCTAATCACAGCTCTTATATATTTATCCGCTGGGCAAACAACGAAATAGCAATGCATTCGTATAGACATGAATCTCTAAGGGGAAAAAGCCACCAAAATTGCAGAATTATATATTCGCCGGCAAATCGACGCGGCGCGTATACACTTGAAATCCATAAAGTACAAACATTACGAAACCGAGTGTCTATCTGCAGCTGCATGCACAAGAGTCGGAAAAGCCAAGGATTGTACGCGTATACATGCAGAGAGAGTGCAATATTATATCGAAGGCGTTGTCCAACACCGCGTATAACAACAGAGCGCAGAAAGAGAGAGAGATAGACGTGGAAGCTGAAGAGGGAAAAATCGGTCGGCCGAGTAAAACAATTCCCCCGTCCGGGCCGCTGTTGCTGCTGCACCGAGACTGCTCGTTTTTCCATTATCCGTATGAAACCGGATAGTAATTCCTGTTACCGCGATACTGCACCGAGAATAAAGGTGTGATTTTGCCGGGGCAATATTGCTGCCGCCGAGAGAGAGAGAGAGAGAGAGAGAGAGAGATATCACGATCTTGGCTGCCTGCAAGAGGGGCGCGCGCAACACGGCATTTGTAATGTAATATACAAACTGCATAGGCCGCGCGCAGAAGAAAAGAGAGGTCTTGGGAGTATATATAATAATCGAGAGAGAAAGAGAGAGAGATAGGCGCATTCCGCGAACTGAAATCCACCCGCCGCGCGCCCGCCGCCGACGATATATGTGCAGTATATATAATAATATGTAAGAGGGAGAGAACCGCGAAACATCGGCCGTCAATTAAATGTGTGATTATGTCAATTACTTAATCGCTTATGGTCTGGACTTCGGTCTCGACTGCTGCTGTTGTGGCGGCCTCCATATTATATATATACCCACGGCATTATGTATAACGCTCGCATTTTCACTTTAATCGCTGTAGGCCGTGGCTTTTAGAGGCAGCATAGCCTATGTGTTATGCTATATGCGCGACTCGATTCCTCGGGACCTATAAAATTATTCTATATTGGGCATTATGCGTAATTACGTGATGTATATATATATATATATATATATATACGAGCGCCTGCAGTGGGAAAGTTCATAGAGGCTTGGTGCGCGAGATTCGAGCGAGACTGGTGTATTTTCCACATTTTTTTTTAATGATGGGAATGATTTTTTTCGTAGCCGGTGTACACGCGTCTTTTCAATTTTTTTTTTCCAAGTTGGATTATAATCGGGGAGTAAAATACAGGAACGAACTCACCACAATCTGAGAACGAGATTTTCGTATAATAATTCGCAGCACTCACCTGTAACAAATAAAATTAAAAATTCATTAATAAAATACAAATACAAATTTCTCTATCGTTTATATATATTTAATTGTTGCATTTAAGATACTGCACGAACGAAACTTAAAGTTCGAAAGAATCTGGTTTGCCATACTCGCTCTAACCCATCAACTTTCAACGTCTGCAATTTGGGAACTCACCGTTACAAGCCGCTACAAACCGTATACGTTTAAAAAAGAATCGCGCATGTATGTCAAGGGCGGGCAGTAAATAAAAACTCAAAGCCGCGACGCCGCCTGATGCAAACAATGTGTATACGCACGAACATTTCCGCTGAATCTCCATAAGAGCAGAACCGCGTAGCTCTCGAGCCTTTCTCGCAACCATATATACAATGCACTATATATGTGTAACGAGCAAAAGTGCACAAAGAAAAAGCATGGTCTCGCGAAAAGCTAATCGAGACAAAGTGCGCTCGCACGAAACTTCATTAAAATCGCTATCTGCGCAGCCTCAGCCTCATGAATAATTATCCCGTATAGCTCAAGAGAAAGAGTCGGAATCGATATCCTCTATACGCGCGGTCAATATCTCGATCTCCGTGAGGCACATGTATACCCCGCCGTCCTTATCGAAATTAGATTTACCCGCCTACGAAGTTAGCCCATCCTTATACGAGTATACAGTGCGAGCACTCGGTCAATAACCCACGTATATTATACGTATATACGCGTCGTGCACACTTCTAACGTAATAATCATAAAATTCGCGCGCCGCGGCAAGGGTGCTCATGTGCAGAAGAAGAAAAGGTAATAAAGGCGCGTCTAGGAAATTAGTTGGGAGCTCGGTAATCGGGATAAAACATGCAAACGTTTATGCGAGCTGGAATAATAATTCATCCGCGACTACTTGTTAGGTGTGCGTGGCCGACAGCTGGTCCGTGTGAGGCGGGCCACGCGGACTCGATAAGCAAATCCATCATGTGTATAATGTACAAGAGAAAGAGAGAAAGGGACAAGTTCCCGTGTAGCGCGTGAAGACGTGCTTGTATATTTTATCGGCGCCTGTAACGACCACGCCGCGATGTGTAGTGCGCGACGCCTATATAAGCGCGTGAGTCGTCAACCATGCGCGCCTTGGATATGATATCATGCGAGGAGTAGTCGCGCGCACTGATATATATATATA
>UELV01135871.1:0-17178 GCA_900490015.1 Megastigmus stigmatizans | reverse complement strand
GGCACAGGAACTGACACACTTACCCTATATGTGTAGAATTCAGTGCACAATTTTTTTCGTGTAATATCAGAAAAAAGTAGTTGAGTAGCGTTTTCAGTGTATGTAGAGTTTTTTTAAGGTGTAAAGTTTTCGTATGTGGTTAATGTCTCAGTGTAGGGTTTATTTTATTATAATATTTTGCACTTTTCATTACTAATTGTCGTATGAAATCTTGATTTTTCAGACACCCCCCCCCCCCCCCCACCCCATGTTCCTAGGTTAATTTTTTTTCAAGTTTCATATTTTGACAAGCTCTAAGCAAAAACATCGTTTTTTTTTATATTCTGCTGCGTTCCTCTGCAGACTACGACTTCGTTGACATCCTCCAAATGAAACTTTTAAACTGTTTGCTATTTCATTGTGCTTTATATGAATATTCAAGCTGGCAAACTTGCATGACCAGATTACAGGGCTCATAATTGTTATTATTACCTATCTAATACCTCAACAAACATGTAAGATTATTTATATTAGTGGTTTCTTGTAAATAAATAATGATTCTGTATAATATACGTATAATGCAGACGTTTGAAGGAACACAAATAAATTTATAGAAAGGTATTGTACCCAATATCAAAACAAAATGTGAACCAGGCAAAAACGTTGATACTCGAATTAATAATGATAAACATTCTATGTATTTTCTTTCTTTGAAATATGCACTACTTTTTCTAAAGTATTCATAAAGAACTTAATAATCTTGTACATTCTTAGTACATCAGTTATTCTGGGAAATTTTGGAACTTTCACAAATTAAGGTTCAATCTTCTAACTTCCATTGAAGAAATTGTTGAACTTTGTAGCAGTCTCAAAATTATAGGCTTGATCAAATATACAAAAATTAATTAAACTACTTGTGGGCTGCCAACTTTCGCTATACACTCCACTTTTTTCTTTCTTTGTACAGTTAGTATACACTGATTTACAAACTTTTGAATAATATCACTAATAATAACAATTACAGAGTCTCTAAGAACATAAATTAGAATCTTTTTTTACATTTATATAATTAAAAAATATAATCATTTTTAAAATAATTAAAATCAATATACTCATAATCTATAGTACTTAGAGAATGGATTTAAAGCCTTATCCTAACACTAAATTAGCCTTTTTGGAATCTCGTTCTCATTACATTTGCAACTTTTCGCTAATAGGTATATGCTTTATCTAAAATAATGGAAGGGCTAAGTTTCATAAGAGAACATATCAATTACTCGGTTCTTGTAAGCAAACAATGAAATACAAGTAGACGTGTTTAACTTTTATACTGAACAAACAGCCTTCAATTGTATTTCTATTAACTGATAATTAATCATTACAGGTGCGATATATTCAATGATTAATACTAACAGCATCAATAAATGTATGTGATTCGCAGTACATATTTAATTTTTAGAATCAGAAGAATGCGCAGCCTATAGAATACAAATATACGATTATTTGTAAATTAAATGCCTTCCTGTTATAAATATGTTAACTATTATTTTTACGAAGATTGAATCGCACATAATTGAATACGATGTTATTTTTAAAGATAGCATCACTATAAAACGTGATTTAAAAGTTTCTCGACTGTGCGCAAAGTAGAGGATACTAGTAATGGTCAGACATCAATGTTTTGTAGCTATAGCCTGTACAATTTCAGAAAATAATAGTGTTTATATTTCTTATAAAATCTGATACATTTCTTAGTTTACTAATTTATGTTTATTGGACCTAAATGATATAGAAACCTGATCATGGAAAGTTTGCAAATAATTGTAGATCATGGTTAAATGAAAATTTTTAAATATAAGCCTTACACACAATGGATTAATAGAGGTATAAGATCAACATCATAATTAATTCAATGAATTAGATAAATTGCAAATGATATATTTTACTAAAATTACATAATTTAAAGTTAACAATTGTAAAAAAGAATATTGGTAGTAACTAATAATTTTAATTAGAACATATTTTATTATTAAGCATGATATTTTTATTTGTATAACAAAACAAAATTTAAGTATTATTTTTTAAATTGTACAATCCTACCCAATATATATTTTAATTTCGTGTTTTAAAAACTAATAAACTTTTAAATTAAATACGCTAAATTTGAAAAACTTTTACAAGTTTGTAAAATATATATTCTTTTACTTGCTCGTATAGGCGTTACATTTTACATTATTGGACCATTCACCTCGGTTTCATTTCGCCAATAATATCACTCGAAATGTATCCTTCCTTTTGTAAAAACCAGTGAATATCGTAGTAGTAATACAATACGGTTGAGGAAAGCTACATAAAGTTGAAACGAGCGATAAGAGAATGGATATGAAATAGCGATCCATGCTTAAATAGTACAAGGGGAGTGAACCGGAAAAAGTGAGAAAAAGTATTCTTCTTTTCATAAAGAAATCTTCAGGTTGGAGCAGTTATGCGGTACTTGATTTTGTATAGCATATACTATATTAATATTTCCTCATCATGTCTGAAATCCATAATACTTTAAAAAACATTCATTTTAACTTAAAATTACTGTACCTTACAGTAAGATTTGCTACGATAATTTTAAATTAATAATAATTAATAGATTAATAGAATTTCTATACTTGTATTTGTAGCAAGTAGCCTTGCTACAACTTGCAAGTTACGATGAAAATTTTATCGTATACAAGAGAACTTAAATGCCACTCTAAAAATAATTATATAATTCTTTACTAAGACCCAAATAGAAAAAGTGTACATTGTCGCAGCTTTAAAGGATCTATTTTGTTTTGTATGCGAGTAAATCATTTTATACGGGATCATCCGTCTGCGCTGATAAATGCGGAGGTTTTTTTTTCTTTTCTGCGAGAAAAAGATAGAGCAAGGATAGAGAGAGAGAGAGAGAGAGAGAGAGAGAGAGAGAAGAAAAAAGTGCGAGAGAAAGAAAGGGATGGACCGAGAAAAAGCGGGAGAGCGAGAGAGGAGGGAAGATGTGAGCGAGCGAGCGCATGAGAGACGAGAGACCCTGAAAGGTCTGTGTGCCGCTGCCGCGCGTGCTTCAACTCTGAACTTAGGGGGTAAGTTTTATGTATAAATATAACTCAAGGCTTTCTTTATACCTGCCGTACGTTTTACGCTCTCTCATATTTTTTTTTTTAATATGCGGAAGGGCCTTTGAACGCAATAGCGTTTTTCCGGACTGTACTGTGTATGGGCTTTCGATTAACCAGTTTGATCATTATATTTTTCTTGATTATGTTCGATTATCAGCTGCACTATTATTAATCAAGGAAATCTGATCTATTTCATTTTTTAAAATAGGTATTGGAGAATTCAGTACGTTACGCAGGGAAAAATAGCACTTAATTCTTCTCAATCAATAAATCGAAAATTTAATTAAAATCCATAAGAGTTTTAGATAAAGTGAGTCTCAAGTTATTGATTACATTTTCTATTTTTAGAAAGATCATCTGTTTATTTACAAGTTTATTAGTATTTACGTTTGCAAAAAAAAGATACAAACCCAATACTCACCCTACAAGCTTGCACGAACAAATCATGAGTAGATAAATTAAATATACAATCGAAACCCCCTAAGATACCCTTAAAAGAAAGGAATAGCCATAAATCAAGATTAAAATGGCAAAGCAATGTGCTCAATCGCAAAATGAGTTGACAGATGCTGAAGCTAATAAGTGAGCGCACTGAGCAATCTGCTCGGAATGGCTCTCATACGGTGTCGCGTATTAAACGTTGGCTCTTGGCTCTGTCCGGTCGTCGACGTCTAGAACTACGCACGGGTGACAGCTTAATGACCCCTGTGCCCGATTTTATTATCTGTTCTGCACTTGGAAACCGAGAGGTTTGTCGCCCATAAGAAAAAGGATTCGTATATCGAACTGAAGTACCGAGTCTATCGCACCGTATGCGTTTAGTTTTTAGACGCTAACAAGCATAGAATTTTTATATTCAACGTGTAAACGATATAAAATAATGCAAAAAATAAATGATGGAACAAAAGTGTATTTTGAACATATTTGTACAGCTTTTATACTGGATAAATAGTAATAGAATGTTGAAAGTTACATGATGAACACTGAAACTTTATCAATAAATATTTCAAAATTTGAAATTAATGTTTGTTTGACAGAAAAGTTTTATGTACACGTGATATCAAAAAATGGATATTTACACCATTTTCACGGTAAAAGCCATAGGTACAATATTAAATTTCGTTTTTATTCTTATAAAAAGAATTTTATAAATGTTTCATTCGCGTCCACTTTAATAAAAACTTCCCGATTACGATTTATCTGTATTTTACCATATAACAAGGAAAAACCTATTTTATCTTCCGTTCAAAAGTAATTTCTTTTGAAAAAGTCGAAATTCAAAAGGGAGCACACACAATAAATAAAAAATTCGTTTTCAAAGCTGAGTTGATCGCGCCGATGTATTGAAAACTTTTAGAAAAATAATACTTACTTTAATATTTCAATCACAAAAAGAACTTGCAGTATTCCATATTGCACATTTTGCACATTTTTTCGATCTATAGCGTCAAGAAGATGTACGAGTATATTGCGAATAATCTTTGTTCTCCACTGTTACCAAAAAAAAATCATCTTGGGTAAAAAATAAAAGGATTATCAATAAGAGCTCCTGGTATATGAATTACATAAAAATTGTGATATTTAAACTTCTCAACCATTCCGGCAGTGAGATCAGCATTGGCTCCACCGTCTTGAATTCTGTATTTTTGATTTGGAATTCAAAATGAATGCCTACTCATTTTAAAATTCTGATTTATTTATATATACATTATTGCTATAATAAGCTAAAATTCAACTGAAAAATTTATTATAATTTTTGTGTCTTTATGGAATTTAAAAATGAATCGAAAAAATAATTAGAATAAGTTGGTACTTAATATTTAAGCGCATCCTTTTCATGTTTACACACGAATCTTTTGCCATGTAAAACCATCTGAAAATAAAATAAAAAAAAAATTCTGCAAGATAATAAACTTTTGATCCAGGAGGTACGTGGACAAGAAGATAAGAAGTTTCTCGGGAGCTCTTCTTATAAAAATATGCAGCAAATAGTAGCGTAGAGCCGCACGTGCTCCGAACTCAAGATGCACGAGGACGTGATGGAGAAGCGAGGAAAAAAAAGAAAACAGCTGCTGGCAATCGCATCGGCACTGATTTTCACCTAAAATATACTTATTATTATTTACTCAAATTTCTTCGCGCAAAATAGAAAATATTCGAGAAAATCACCATCTCTTGAGTTGCGACACTACTCGAACTTTTTCGATATATATTGTGCACTAGAAAAAGCGATAAGAAAGCGTTGTATATTGCAAAAAAATTATTTCGTTCAAATCTCATTTAGTATATGCTCACTTTTTTGCGCTCGTGTTTTTTTAATTAAATAAAAATACTATTGAATTTTAGAATAGGCTGATCGAACCCGACCTTTTCTACTGCTCCGATATGTTCTTCATTACAGACTGGTATTTCAAGAATTTGAAACGTACATATTGCGTTCCCGATTTACAAAAAAAAAGTTATTGATAAGATAATAAAGTTTATTGTGTCTGTATTCAGGAATAGATGCAATGCCATAATATAAAATCTTTGTACTAGATCGTCAGAGAAAGGCATATATAATGTTTTAGACTTTAATATAAGGCAATATTAAATTAAACTTTGGACTACCAGTACGAGGTCTCTGGAGACTTCAGATCTATTTTCATTAAATAGAGAGCACAGAGGCCTTCAATAAGAGTAAAGAATGAATAAAATATATGTAAAACCAATATGGCGCACGTATTGCAGTCGATTGCTTATTATAAATTATAGTAGTGTTACTATTCTACTTATAGTAGTCTATATGTAATTTGAATGTGTAACTATTGTAGCTAGATGCCAGCATGAAAAATAATACAATGAAAGTATTTTAATTGCCTTTCTACAAATGAACTTGTCTAAATTGCATATTCTATTATTACACTAAAGTCAACGCATTTGAAAAACCTGTCTTTACAATCTTTCTTTATGGATGGCAAAATAAAAAAAAAACAATTGTTGCATCACTCTCAAGACCGTTGCATTTTTTTGCTTAAATGAAGTGCAAACCGTCTCTCAGCCGAAGGAGGACTGCAAATAAAAGCAAAACTTTTTCTCATGTACTGCTTGTCGAGTGCATACATCCCCACACGCCCTACTCGAATATGCATGCGGACTCTAAAAATTACGAATTCTTGTTTCCCCCTGTCTGATGTTTCTCTCGAACATTCATCCACTCGTCCAAACCAACCACCCTATCTGCTGATGAAAAAAAAAGTAAAAGAAAAATACGAACAGTAAAGAAAATCTGAAAAGTCGCTGATCATATGAAGGTATATAAACGAAGGTACGCGAAGAAATCCTTCGCAACAATAAGCCCACCCTATATACGATTCACGCTAGTCACCTGTGAATATAAAGAATGGAAAAAGGAGAAGATAAATGATGGGCCGAAGTGCGCAAAAAAGAGTATGGAAATTATACTACGACGATGAAAAGTGAAAGGTGCGCGTCTCTCTGGCCGCGGTTGCCATAGAAGGGAAAAGAGTAGCCCGAGCGTTTGCTGCTGAGAAGACGCGCAAAAAGAGCTCTAGAGAGAGAACAAACGAAAAAGGAGCAAAACGATAAAGAGAGCGTGGGAGTGGTAAAAAGAAAGACAGTAAGAGAGGGAGAAATCGCAGGTGGCCGAGAGTATATACATGCGCTACCGGGCTGGAAGTGAAATAGAAAAGGACGTGTCTCGAGCCTGCAAAGAGAGAGAGAGACAGATAGATAGACAGATAGATAGATATAGATAGATAGAGAGAGAGAGAGAACGAGAGATGGGCGTATACGCACACACACGCCATGGACGAGAAAGAGCGAGCGAGATGACAAGCCACAACACGACCGTGAACGAGCAAGCGCCAGGCGCGCGCTCCAGAGAGAGAGAGAGAGAGAGGAAGGTCGAAGAAGGCTGCTCTGCCGTCGCGGGGAACCAGAGTCGAGACCTTCACCGAGACCCAGTTGCTCGACATTGCCCCTGATGCTATACTAGTCCCTCTCTCTCTCACTCTCTCTCTCACTCTCCTCGAGCCATGGCAACTCCCCTCCGCGCTCATCCCTCGCACGCGTCCCTTCGATACACCGTATAAGCCATGGTTCTACCCCTCGCGAGCACTCCCACATACACATACAGACACACACATGCGTCCAGAGCTCACTTTCTCCCGGCGCGCGCGCAAGCTTACGCAGGCAAAACGGACCAATGTTGCTACCAATATGTGTTACCCATCGGCTGCGCGAGCTCCTGCACATACACACACTCGGCTCTCCTATACCTTTTATCGCGGAAGCTCCCGTGCGCGTGCGAGTGAGAGAGAGAGAGAGAGAGAGAGAGAGAGAGAGAGAGAGAGAGAAGCGCAAGCGCGACGTCTCGTTCTATCCTTGGACTGACGCCGGTCCTGTTCCTGTCCGAGCCTATAGAACCTCTGGCGGCGCGTCACTCCCTCTCTTTCTCTCCGTTTCTCTCCGTCTCTGTTTCGCTCACTGCCAGCAGCAGCAGCAGCAGCAGCAGAACTGCCTCGTGAAGCGCCTGCGCGCACGCCCGGCGAGAGCCGACGATTCACGGTGCTCGTGCGTGCGCTGCCCAACAGCACCACCACCACCACCACCACCAGCAGCAGCAGCAGCAGCAGCAGCAGCATCAGCAGCAAGCAGCAGCTTCCACGGCATCGGCTATACTCCTTTTGGATCAGAAGCCGCGTTACGATCGAGGCGCGAGGCTCAACCGCGCGCGCGCTCTCACTCTCTATTCTATTACACACCATCCGATACGACAGTCGCTCATAGCCGACAAAGCTGCACTTCTCTTTCCTTTGAATATCAGGAAATATCAGACGGGGTTCGCGCGCTGGACGCGCAGTACTCCTTATAAGTAGACGTGGAAACGACCGTCAGGGATTAATTCCTGTAGAGAAGAGAGCCGGGAGATTGTCAGTAGGAGAAGGGCCATCTGTACCTCCACTTACACATCGGATCGATCGCCCAGGTTGTTGTTGGAAGCGCAGCAGCTGCTGCCTATCCACATCGATATAGAAATTGTACACCGAGCGATTAAAGCAGCGGAGGCTCCAGCATGGGAGTGGTGAAGCCAGTAGCCGAGAGTATCCTCGAGGAGACGGTCGTGCCGAGCGAGGAGGCCAATCACTCGCTCCAGATCTACGCCGGTGAGTCCTTTATATAAGGCTTTCGACTATTTTCCCTATAATCTCGTTCATATAAATACCTGTATATATCGCGTCTGTCTGGGTGCAGCCGTGGAAGTTGTCGGCGACGGCGGCGAGCGGCTCCGTATATATATAATGTAGCGCACTCTCGCCGCCAGCTAACAGGTGTCTGGATATACAGATATATAAAGAAGCTGTGTGGCCGCGCGGCGCCGCAGCTCCTACCGTTGTCAGAACTTACACTTGGAACGCCTACTCTCCTCGACCTTCTCTTCTACTTCTTCTTCTTCTTCTACTTTCTCACTTTGCTGTGTATAGGCGGTGTGGAGCTACCTGGAAATTAACCGTAGCGCTTTGCTTTTTAATTAATTCCTCGCTGCAGCTGCTGCTGGTTACTACTTCTCTCTCCTTTTTTTTCGCTACAGCCTGTTATCTCTCCTTTTAAACAGCCGGTAGGGAGATGAGAATTTTGCACTTGTTATAACTCTTCTTTTTTTCTTCGGCCGCTCTCGTTTCGTGTGGGTTTTATCGGATTTCCAAGGGAGAGAGAAATTTTTTTTCTATCGAGAACGAGATAGTTATAGGAAATATTATTCGGGGGAGAGAACGAGGTGGGAAGCTGGCGGTTCGGAGGGTAGTTCGGTGTATAAGTGTGATATCGGAATGTGGGTGATTATCGGTATGCATGTGTATATCGAGTGTGTATGTGCAGCGCCCCGATACTTTCGAACGACCTTAAAGTGTTTTAATGCTTTTAATTAATCGGGGATTTATGACTAATGAAAAACACTTTGTCGTGGCTCGAGTCATTGGTTGACTCGCGTCGCGCGTGTCGAAATCACTGCTGTCATTTTAATATAAAAAGTTTTCATTCCTGTAATTCGAGAGTATCTTTAATCACCGATGTATCGTTCGTTTGACGATTAGCATTCGTTTAGTCAGTGATGATTAATTTTTATGATATTACGTTTATTTTGCCATATATTGTTATTCTTCGATAATCTAGGCTGGATATGATTTTATAAATTATTATTTAAATTTGAAGTGGATTTTGAAATGATCGATTTGTGAACATAATAATATACGCAATCCGGGTGAAGTTCAGCTTTCCAATGAATGAGAGGGCTTAAGAATAATCCATGTGCATATTATCGTAATGGCAGTATTTTTATTTATTCAAAGTTCAAAACTGTTTTATAACGAATAAAATTAAAAAGCACCACTACCGTATTATAATGAAAATAACGTTTTAAATAAAATCCGATTACTGCACCGATATCTTTATTAGGTTTACAATAGAATCGCATCTCCACTGCGCAGCTTTTCGAAGAAGTATTGTTTTGCCGGAATCGCCGGAGATTCCTTTTATTTACGTTTTCTTTTTACCATATTATTTATTTAACAAAAAAGAATATCTCTGCCTGCAATATATTTACAAATACAGGTTCTTGGTCTATTTTCTACTCACTTTCTTTGTTTCTGCGTATTAAATTTTGAAATGAAACCTTTTGCTAGTTCATTGGTTTGTTCAAAACAAAACTAAAGAAGTATATGAAAACGAAAGATGTAATGTATATAAAGTTAATCTGCACTCAGTGTTTAATCAAACTTATATCATTAGCAGAAAGTAGACTATTCTGATTTCTTTTACTATTTGATATTGATACATCAGCCTTTTCAAAATTAGAATTCAGTTATATAATTATAATCAATTAATTACTTAAGATACTGTTCTTATTTTCTGGATTTAGTGCTATTACTGGTAAATTTTAATGGAACATTATTTATTAATTAAGTTTTGTAAATTATGTACTACATAAATCCTGTGTTTGATAAAAGCTTTTTAAATTCAAAACAAAACAGTTATGATATAACAGTAGTTAAATAACTATGGTTGATTCATCCGGGTCTGATCATAACCATTTAACAATAGTCCTAAAATCAAAGTACACTATCATAAAACTGCTAGTATTATTTATTATTTTCTTCTTTTTGCACTAGTAGGTTGGGTATGAGTGCGTCAGGCGTACAATTTGTTAATTTATCTGTACGAAATCGATAATAATTCTTTATATATTCAGTTATTCCATGCATAAATCTTATAAATTAAATAAACACTAATGTTGAGAAATATTTAATCCTTTCAAACGTAAATGTTGTAATATTAATTAATAAATTATTGCTGAGATTTCTTTAAATTCAAAATTAATCGCATAAAAATACAGAGCAAAGCGTTCTTTCTTTCTTTTTTGTGGAATCTCATTCAAAAAATGTCGGAAATATATTTCAGATCTTATATCACAAAAAAGTGCTTTAATCCAAGTAAAAAAGTAGCTTTCTGAAAAAAATCGGGTCAATGTTAAGACCATGTAGATACATCACTGAAAAGAACATTTTGCATTAAACTTTCTGAGGAGCTTCATTCCGAAGTTTTCGTTTTGACGCTTTATATCACTTAATACTGCTACATCTTAATGGCCATTCATTATTTAACGAAGACTTCTTGCAACTTTCATGGTCGAATAAATTAAGCATCGGCGATACGGTAGTGCCTATTTTATTGCGCATTGATCGCAAACAGTTGTTACATATATATATATATATATATATTTACAACGAAAGTTAGAATTTTTTAATTAGGTAGAAAACTTTTAAAGTGATCTTCTTGCTGGATGTTTCAAAATTTCTTGCAATATTCAGTCAAGCTTAATGAAAAATTTTAAACTGAATACGAAACAGATGTCAACGACTACTTTTGACTGTGACATCGTTTAAAAATAATTTCAATAAGTTTGTTTAAAATGTTTTCTTCATATATAAATCTGTCATAGCATTGTCATAAACATTCATATTCCTGCAGCTAATTTTAAGAAATATTTATGGAAATTTACTTTAAAACTACATGATTTCCTAAGTTTACTAGAAATTTTTTGCAATATTTCTTTTTCTTTAATTAGAAATCAGTTTTTAAATTAACCGTAGATAAATACAGATATTTAACCAATATTTTTCCGAGATAAAATAACGACTGTTGCCAGACGAAAACCAACCACTACTTATTCAAATAGCCGCGATAAATTAAATAAATTTGCGTAAAAGCTCTGGTTCTCGAGTCAATTTACTTTAGCATTCGCTCGAAATCCACAATAAAAACCAATCGATAATCTGAAATCGTTCCATTTTACCAAACGCCACTTTGAGGCCCTGCATTAGCCGCGTGTAAAGAAAGCGTATGCTGGTCTAATTGTATGATTATACATTCATTCCTCGCGCATCGATAATTCTCCATTCTCCACGAGCGAGCTCGTCCTAATAATTCACACTAATTATTATCGGCGCGAGTGCCAAGGAAGGGCAGAGGCCAAGTTGTCGGAGGTATGCGCGGCGATCAATTCGCTGCAGCCCCGGCGCGGCTGGTCAGCCTCACTCGTCATGCCAAGAAAAGAGCCGCGATGCGTCGGCGGCCATCAGCTCGGAAAAAGACCGTCCGATCGCAAGGCCGAATTTTTCTCAGCGGCGCTGCACGTGGTCCGCTGTATATCGCAGTCAATTACTCATCGACGTTATTTATGCTCGCGGGGGACGCTGGCAAAGGGTCTGCGGGCAGTCGCTGTCGCTCTACGTGAGAGTAAATTGCACGTTGTACACAAGACACGCAGGCCCAGAAAAGAAGCTCCGCGCATTACACAAAGTCCGCGCGCGCGCGCGCCTACTTGCTATCTACAAGACGCGGCTGCACACAATGCCAGTATATAGGAGAGGAGATCCTCTGTCCTTGGCCTCTTGGGGCGCGACTCCGATATATATAGGAAACTCTATGGCTTTTCTCCTCCTCTTTTACTCGCTCGTTTGCTCTCTCTCTCTCTCTCTCTCTCTCTCTCTCTCTCTCTCTCTCTCTCGACTCTCTCTCTCTCCCTCGACTCTCTTTCAGCCGGTGCAGAATTTTCGAGGTATATAGAAGCCAGCTCTCGTGCACTTTGCAGTGCGCGTCATTTCTCAGCTGTCGCGCCCTGTACAAGCGTTAAGGGCAAGTCTCGAGCTCGCGCTGTGTCATGGTCGTCGCCGTGTGGCTGCTGCTGTTGCTGCGTGGGCTCAACGATGTGGTTCTGTGTGCGTGTGTGTGTCGGTGTGCTTGCAGCGCCCCGTGTACGGCCAGACGCATTGAAATTTCGCTATTGCTTTTGTGCTGGCCTTCGCGGAAAATTCGAGATATATATATATATATATTATGTAGGCATGCCCTGTGTGAATATACGTACACTGTATGGCGGCATTAATTGAATTGGGTTCTTTTATTCTTTCTCTTCCCCTCCCCCCTCCCAGTCGCCTCATTTTGTCTGGCGAGTGTAGTCTCTTTGTATCGACCTGGTGATGCGTAAGAAAAGCACGGAGCTCGCAACAAGTGGACAAAAAAACGTTCGACCATTGCCTTTACGATGACCCCTGGCTCTTTCTCGCGATGGAATATTCTTCATTTTTGTTATGCTTATTTTTATATCAAATAATAGTCGTTGGCTCCTTTTACGTGGGTATTAATAATTTGGACGCAATTAAATAATTTAATGAAGCTATAGCGATTGTTATTGGTATAATTCATATACAAGCTAATTGCTTTATTTTTAGTAGCGAGACACTTTGGATATGGAAACCAAACAAAATTGTACAAACTTATATCTGTGAAACACGAGACAGTATCTCTTGTCAATATGTTTATCATAATCGACTTCCGGTCTTTTTAGTCGCAGTGCCATCCGCTGAATTATCATTCGTTCAGCGGTTAATTAATGAATTGATTACCGATTCCGTATAGCAATTAACTAAATTAAAACATGAAACAAGCGATATATGTAAATAAAATAAGAATGATAACGATAATTTTACACGCTCGTTGCTTTAATATTATAAAAGTTACGAACAAATATTAATCTCACAGAATAACATGGAGTAAGTTACGCAAAAAATAAGTACACAACATGATAAACTTCGGTAATAAATATTAATTGAAGTATAACAAAGTTGACGTTAACAAATTATCGATTACGTAAAATCATAAAATAAAACAAAATGCAACCTTGTATAATAAATCATTGTACAGAATCGTCGTAATATAATTATATCTCTAAATATAGAAGGTTGTGTTTAATAAAAAAACATTAAGATTCCTTAGACAGATTAAAAACAGAACTAAATTTTATCAGTAAACTTTGTGAACTGTACTACGAACCTAACTTATCTTTTGGTGAAACTTTGGTATTACTATTATATTACATTTTTATTACTTTGCCTTTATACAATTTGAAATAATGAAATGTCCCTATGTGCAGGTATTAGGAATTATACATACATAAATGTACTCGTTGTTACTTTAATTAATATTTCTATTAGCTCTAAGCACAACATCTACGCAACTTGACAGTTAAATTAATTAACTGTGATTATTTTTTTAAATTTTACTTTATCTTATCGTGCCTTAAATGTCGGTGACCTTTTATAAGTACTATTTACAAATTCCTAATTGCACTCTTTTTTGCGTATTACCATAAACATTTCAAAAATTGAGGCTCATAAAAATATTTGAAACGTGATCAGCACCGAACCATTCAAACACTACCGAGAATATCAGTCTTGCATCTTCTACAGAAAACGTTCGACGACGATTGACATAAACCGATGCTATACCATAATACATTTCTCGCTTCTCGACTTATATTTCAAGCTGAACAAAAAGAAAGCTCATTCTCATCGTATGCAGTTCGTGCCACACCAGTAAGTGCGACTCGCAACACAATACTCCCTACTGTAGGACACAACATAGCCCTCATCTATTTCTCCCACTCTCATTTTCTTTACACAGACTCATATAGTATAGATCACGTACCACTGGAGAACAACTTTCAATCGCAACGACTTAATAAGTCGGTCGAGGCCGCTCTAAGGATTCCGTTCATGCGCTCTCTCGTTCTCTATTCCGTCTTCACCCATCCTCCACGTTTTTTTTGTGTATCGAGGTTCAGTGTTCATCGTCGACTTTTATCGCGTCCACCTTGATCCACTATCATCATCGTCGAAGGAGCCAGGATGAGCCGAGAATTCGCTGCTCAGATCGTAGATGCGACTTTAGAGAGAGTGAGATAGAGAGAGATAGAAACAGAGGAGGGGGTATGGAGAGGTCACGGACGTGTCGGTGTATGTGTGACCAGACCAGAGCACAATTCGCATTCCAGCTTCCGCAGCCGATGCTATATGCGGCACGTACACCGCACCGTCGGCTCTTCATCGCCACATTAACTCATCACCGCGCTGTATATTGCGCGCATCGCTGAATGCGCCAGATATACCAGACATCCTTGTAAAAAATCTCGGAGTTGTGTCTGATTAGAGCGGCCCCGTGTTTCCAGATCATAAACATATCGACTGTAGAACTTGTGGCGCTGCTAATATTTATACAATTCAGCGACGGTTGCTGTGACATATACTTAGACATTAGTAAGTCATGTATTGAAATCTTTCACACTATAGTACTGAGCTGTTAAAACGTAAACTTGTATATGAATATGTGAATATATTTTTGGAACCATAAAACTTCTGAAAAAAATCAACTTTGTGCGCGATACAATGAAAATGCATAAATCAGTTATTCTACTTATACCGTATGCTGTTTTTATAGCGCATTCATTTTATTTATTTTATTTATTTAATTTAACACATTAAATAGTTATCATAAATAATTTAATAAATTTTAAACCTAAGAAATATAAAATAAATAATGATCGTTATTTCAAATGAATGTGTTCATTCTAATAAATTTATTAATAAATTTATGGACAAAAAACGTTCATAATATTAGTTCGCCAAATTCCGAATCGATTACATACTGCGAGTTGAAGCATAGAATTTATTTACTGTATAAGTGTGCAATTTCAGATGATCAATATCTCCTGGATTAGTCTATCAGTTAATAAGGATATGGAATGTCGTATGCAAAATTAATCCTGCATTCTCGGTCATGTGTTTTACAATTTGTGCAAGTAGGATATAATAATATAACTTTATACAAGACGCAAACACTAATTATTAAGTTTATCAAGAAGTTGGTATAACTGGTGATGGCGGCAGTTATTTCAGAATGATATTGAAAACTTCTAAGTATTCGCGCAACACGAGTTATTTATAAATTATTACCCATTTCAACAAAACGCGCAATTTTTGTTTTTATTCAAGTTACACTACAATTTTTATGAAGCAATCTTCTGCTCATAGAAATGTTTAAAAATTGAAAATTCAAGCAGAAGTAAGGTTACACAAATAGAAAATTTAGATGCATTTATAGTCAATAAAATGATATTGAACACTTCTAAGTATTCGTGAAACATGAGTTATTTATAAATTGTTACCAATTTCATCAAACTACGCAATTTTCGTTTTTACTCAAGTTACATTACTTTATGAAGTAATATTCTGCTCATAGAAATGTTTGAAAATTTTCTCGTTAAACTTTCTAGCAGGGTTTTAATTTTCGAGATTCCAGCCAGATTTTAGCTAGATTTTCTTGGTATGCTTAAGATCTAGCTATATTTTTTACGAGTGGAATCTACTTAATATTTAAAATAATGAAAAGAGATATTTTATTAATGGTTACCATATTCAATTAATAAATATTCTGTTGAAAAATGAAAAAATAAAAGTTTAAAGCTATATTATGAAAACGTCCTATAGATAGACTTTCGAAAATCGGCCTTTCGCTCGCGTACATAACCTAAGTACCATAAGTCTAAGTTCCGTATGACCACTGTAGAATGAGAAATATATATAAGTTTAGCGAGTTAAACAAAGATAAAAGTTGCTAGAAGCAGTACTGTCAGCAATACGGAACGTACCTAGAGTTTGTTGTGTTAGAATGTAATAGAGTTCACAATGTGTATTAGTGTAGAGTGTAAAGTAACTGTTTGTCAAGTCAGCTGTCGGTAGTGCTATTCACACTGTGAAGTCATAATTTTTACCAGAGATTTCTTCTCCAGATCTTTCTTACACTCTACACTAATGTATACCGTACACTTATTACCTTTACATATATACAAATATATATTTAATATGTGTGTTTGTAAAGAGATAATAAGTACTTAATTGCACATATGTGGTTTTATTTTTCATATAATATAACATAACCTAAATACACAACTGCCCGCCGTTTGCACGTATAAACCCTTAACGGGTTTCTAGTCAGCCTCCTACTAGACTCTGACTAAATATAAGCTAACAGGTCTAGCATGAATCTGGTGTACCAACCAGTTGGACTTGTTAATTTTCTAGCAGGAAGCAGAAGCAGAAGCAAGGTTATACAAATAGGAAATCTAAATGCATTATAGTCTAAAAAAAATTAGAATTTCATAATGAAAATAATCTGTATAAAAACTGAATGAATAGATAGGGTAAACCGTCCAGTGCGTGACCGCCGACCAGAAGAAAAAATTAGATTAGAAGAAGAAAAACAACGTAGAAAAGAATTCAATGAATTTAAAAGTCAGATAACAAAAAAAATCAAACAGGAAAAAGATGAAGACAGGAAAAAAGAATTGCAAGTTAAGAGACAATTAAAGTTAAAGAAAAAGGCTCAGTTAGAATTAAAAAAAGAAGAGTATGAAAGGAACCCACATAGCACAAAATGTTGAAGAAACGTTTCTAGAACGTTTCTTTCGAAACTTAGAAACGATTCTCTGAAAGTTGATGAAACGTTTCAGAAATGTTGTAGAAAATTTGAAATGTTCGCTTTTGGTGTCTCAGAAAACGTTTCAGAAACGTTTGTAAAATGTTTCTTATAGAAAAATGAATTATAAAGTTCCTTTGGTCACATTTCTGAAACGTTTCTGCAACGTTGCCAAAGA
>UELV01135870.1:0-44203 GCA_900490015.1 Megastigmus stigmatizans | reverse complement strand
GAGAGAGAGAGAGAGAGAGAGAGAGAGAGAGAGAGAGAGAGAGAGAGAGAGAGAGATGGGAAAGAGGGTCGTTTATCAATAAAAGATTTATGTCTTTCCGCGAGATGCGCGCGTACAGGATGTATGCGGCTATACCAGTGCGTTTCGCTAAGGGATATAAAATAGGGTATGGGGAAGGATATGAGAGGGTAAATACTCCGGACGCAGAAGAGATGAGCTGCTGCTCGATTATTCAAAACCTGAGTGCTCTATGGAGGCGTAAGAGTCGGACTAATTTAATGAAGCTGACGGATAGAGAGAGAGAGAGAGAGAGAGAGTGAGTCGATTTTTATGACTACTCAAATTCCGTTTTATTGATATCGAATTGGACGGTTATAAAAATTATTGCTTTATCCGCTACCACGCCTGAATGTAGGAGAAATTTCTAGCGGTAGACCGTGAGTGTCTCGTGGCACTTTTTTTTTCTTCTTGATATACTGAATTTATAGGAAATTTGATCTTATAAATTTTTAGATCATTGAAAGTTTTTATGTACACGAATGAATAGGTTCCGTTTCCAATTTATCGCTGCGGACCGAAATGGTTGCGGAGAAATGATAGTAGATAAACGAAACCATGTAATTTATTCTTATGGTTTTCAATGACTAAATGTAATAACAAGTATAAGTAGAGTTGATAAAGATAATCTTAAAGTGTGCTAAAGACATTTCTAACAATGGCTTAAATAGAATAGAAAAGAGCGTAATATCACGTTAATTAATATCATTTGCAATTGATTATTCCGTTAGTAGTGTTACGTCTTGCGTCGTATTTTTTATTTTCGTTTTGCATTTATAATCGATCATCGAATGAACTGCGAGGAATGCACACTATGCAATTCTATAACAAACCGAATGAAGAACGCAAGGTCAAATAAGCGCAATCCGAAATTAGAGCAAGATGGTCAGCAATATTACACTTTACGACTCTTTCCACATCTGTAATTTTGTAATATTTAACATTTCAAATAACTTTAAAACTCTTTTGAGACGATATAATATAACGACCCAAATTTTTACACAAATTTGTCATTGTTTAGAAACTTTTTGTTTAATATTACTTAACGTCGCTCTATTTAAGCTTTCCCTCGGTGCCAATCAGCGACGGAGGTCTATACAGTGTGTTTGTAAACAGAGCACGTTATTAAACAAGTTATAGACACTTAAGAACTTTAATTTTATAAAGAAAATCTTGCTAAAATGCTACTTTTACTTCGCTTAACGTTTATGTAAAGACACAAGCGTGCGCGTTTACAAGATTACCGAAAGATTAAAAAACGATTATAAGGATCATGAAAGATTGTGCAGCTCACATTAGCTTTTATATACCAAACTACAACACTGATTAACATACTAAGTCTTACACAAGTTTAAGGGCGAAATGTTTCTACATTATAAAATGTCAAGTTTTACGTTATATATATATTTGAAAATTAGAATATTCTTATAATGAATTGTATATAATCATTAAGTATTGAGGAATTGACAAAAAAATTAGCTGTTCGAAAACTTAAAAAACTAAGTTATCCTAAAACAACAGGTAATATATTTCAAGACCCATGATTAGTAGATAAGTTTCGAGTATAACCAGACCGCCAATGCACGTAGTTGTACTGCCCATCACTATTCGGAAACTTTTAAGTGGGGTATCCCAATTTTACCAGGACTTAAAAGGGCCAATTTATTTTTAAATTACGTCTTAGTATTCATACCTACAGTATAGTATATATTATAATTTTCTCCTTGTTATCTAGTACTACTTTTATGTTATTTAGCTATTGCAGGAAAAAAATAGCTTACGTATTGTAGATAATAAAACTGAGAATACATTATATAGGGAATTAGATTTCTAATAAAATATTAATTCTATTGAAATTTTATTTACAGTGTGTAATAAAGCTGTTGACAACTCGCTTACTAATTCCATAAGCAATTACAAGAATCAATTCTTCTTACCAACGAAATAAAATATATCGAAAAAAAAAGATCTTTTTGTCTGACACCTAAATATGATATTCACAAATATCGAGAAAAAAAATCTTGGAATAATATTTATCCTTACTCAAACTCCCCAAGTTATCACTGCAATTAACAGACCTAACGATCCCGCCAGAGATCCGAGAAATCCATTAAATCTGTCAAAAGCAAAAAGCGGCACGCGCTAAATACCCGGTAATACTTAGGATAAACTTTTTCTCCTCTCTCTCACACACACACCCGCTAATTCAAAATCCTGACCAAGCAAAACGAAAATCCGCGAAAGCTCCTTCCTCCTCACAGCTGTGTTCCCGTACTCATAGGCGCCCATATGCTCCCAGCATCTCCGGCCTCGCTCGAGGTGCAAAAAAGTATAACGGCTGGAGCAGCAGCGGCACGTCTGTCGGCCGCTCAACATTAACGGCTAACAGGAAAGTGCTCGTAGTAGGTCGTTAAGGTTCTCTAATCCGACGAGCGCGACCGAAAGCTCGAAAGCGTCGCTCCGTCGCGTACGCGAGACTGCTCGCGGATACGACACTTAACTGTTAATCGCGCTATAAATCGTTAAAGAACCTCTCGCCCAACCACTCGCTAATCCCACCCTTCTCTGCTCCTCTTCCTCAGCACAGCTCCTCGCTCCATTCGACAGCGACGACGACGAGGACGACGACTGGGACGAGCAAGAGACGGAAGCGAACTCTCGCACCCGAGATGCGAAACTTGGGCTTAATAGAGAAAGTTGAAGGGGGCCGCTACCAACGGCGACGAGTATAGTAGTCGAGAAATGAAGCGACGATGGAGCAGCATCTCCAGCAGTTCTAGTGCGTGTAGATGTGCACAGGATGAAAGAGAGAGAGAGAGAGTTGCAAGTAGGCCATGCATTTGCTCAGCGGCGAATGGTTGCGGTGCGCGCCAATCGTCCGTATATATGCGCGGGGAAGTGGGAGGGGGGCAAAAGAGTCGGGAGAGACGCGCGTGGCGGCACGCCTGATGGGGAATTGAAGATGATTGGGCGCTATTGACGCCAATCGTCCGTTTTCGTCCTCCAGGAACGCGCGTTATGCCGAGTCGAACCGCATTGCGTGCATTCGCGAAGCTGTACATTGTAAGGAGGTCGCGTCGACAGGCTGCCGTATGTACGTTGGAGCACGCCTTTGCTAAACGGGAAAGATGCAGGTTATTAGATATATGTATGCTGCGTGGGTAACTCGAGTCTTTAGTGTCTCGAGACGATGCTGTGTCGATGTTTTTATCAATGTTTATGTACGAATTTTGGGGCAGTGTTTTTCCTTGTTTCGTATATGAATCCAACGATATGAAATTCTTCATGGAAAATTTTGTATATACTTCTAAAATTACTGTAAATCATGAATTATTTATTTATTTATTTATTTATTTATTTATTTATTTATTTATTTATTTATTATTATTCAATCAACGGATATTACACTTTTACAAAATGCCAATGTGGCAAATACAATTAAATACAAATATAGCAAGGTGATTATTGATATAATTTCCTAACTCTAGTATTTGCATATTCCTTAAATTGATCACTTGAATTAAAATTAGTTAAATCAACATTAACTATTTGTTCCATTCTTCTTAACCTAAATATCGCACTATTAGATGTACTATTTGATTTACACAATATTTTTATTCAAATAAGTTCCTTCCTTATTATCCTCTATAAGGAACCTGTACATGAATAAAATATCCTTCAAATTATGAATTGATTTAATGGTATAAATATTATGCTTTCTAATTATTATAACTATTACACTTTATTTCATTAATTTTACTTTTATAAGATGTCACATCCTCGTTGTTAAAGAACTGTTCAAAAGGTTATATAAAATGGTAGAGTGATTCTCAGACGTAAATTAATATCGAGATTAGTATTTAAATATAATATTAGTATAAAATACATAAATATAATATGGTAATAGCTTCCATCACCCAATTTCGTTCGTTTAATTAAATAAACTAATCATCCTGTGGTACAACCTCCAAATTACTTTATGGTCAATATTTAATGGATAATTTATGCTAATTCATTTCATAACTTTTCCCATGTGCATAATTAAAAGCTGTAAGACATCGTTTAGCGTATCACGTAATTTACTCAAATAGCGTAGCACAAAATTTACTGAGCAGAAAAATAAAACTGACGGGCTGAAACTATTTTCTACTTCGATTAACACAAAAGCGTACATTATTTGAAAATATAATATATAGAAAGAGTTAATATTTAATGGGTTAAATATAAATAGTTAAAACTGTATCCAAGAAAGATTAAAAAAAAGTGACATAAAGAATTTTTGTGTTTTAATAACTGGTACATAAAATTAGAAAATTTGTCATTTGAATGGTATTAATGTAATTAAACAGTAAATAGAAACAATTTACGATAATATTAATTTACATTGATTAATATATTAAAAATAGTAAAGCAATAACTAAAATAAGCAAAAAAAGTTATATTTATTAAAAATTGAAAAAAAATAACAAAGGGAAATATTCCCCAAGATAACTACATTAAATAGACCCTTAAATAAGGTTCGTTCAAATGAAGTCAATCAAAATAAAGTTTCCAATTACAGCCTTTCAAATAAAGATTCTTCTACAACGTTCATTTGATCTCAATATACTTAAGCTCGTTAATAAGTCCCTTAAGTTTAGTGAAGAAAATTTCCTTCGTATAACTTCTAGACTTTACAAAAAAAAAATATAAAGTGCAAATCAAATACAGTATTTGTTTAAAACCAATTAACTATTCTTGTAAATTAACAAATTTTCCGCAAATTTCCTTTCCTAAACTTACTAAAGAGTTTCTCTTCCAGGTAAAATAATCTTCAATTACGAAACAATACGATCAACTTTACAAAAGATTTCATTTCAAAGTTTGTAACTCAATCCGCTATTATGAAAGTATTCATCAAAGATTTTCCATTCAATAATCAATTTAACAATCTCTTTTATGTTAAAAAGATGTATTCTTTGCATCTTTATCTTTCTTTTGTGGTATAATATATGCAATTATAAAAATCGGAAAGCTTTATTATTGAATGATAATAATAAGAAACCAAAAACTTTATAATATAAGTAGAATTATAAATTATTTTTAAAGACTTTTATTGCAATTATAGTTAACATATAATTCATACTTTTACGTACAAGAAATATTTCGTACCAACTAAAAAGTTTTAAGAATTAAGTGATAAGATCTACTAATGCGGTTCAGTTTCTGCTTTATTACTCAATTGAGATAGTAATTTTGACTGTGCCTCTTTCCCAGTGTAATTAAAATTTCCATTTCAATACCAAGAAATCGAATAGTGAAGGTAAATATAGAAATGTCGATAACAATGTCGACATCAACATGGTGCGAGTGTTAATTAAAATTTAAAGGTACACTTTGCATTTGTCAATCGAATATGTTATTTCCGTAATTTAGGTCTGCTTAATGACTTTAGCGCTGCAATGAAAAAAAACCTTGATTCTTTTAAAATCAATAAGAAACGAGGCTATAAATTGCTAGCAATATTTAAAAATAAAATAATTTAGATATAATACACGTATAGTAATTTGAACGCTTAAAAGCGCAAAGGTGAAAAATTAAATGAGGACAATTCTGAGTTCCTGCTACGAGCGTAGAAAAAAGCTAGGAACCTAGAAAATTAAAATGTTACAGGTAGCAGTACAGAACTCGAGGAATAAGCACACGTGAGTGATTCCTGCGCGAGTAACGAGCAACAAAATTTATCCGAGTTTAATCGTGAGCCTTGTTTTGGTTTCATTGCAAGTCTCGTATCACAAGTGTCTATTATTTTAAAGTTTAAATTCTCTCTGACGTCATCCGTACCGCGAGTATTCAATTCGAAAGCGCCACATCTCCTTTAAATCCCTAATATCTTTAAAATGTTGGGTGCCTTTGAAAAAGTAGGTTGTACTTTATTGCGTATATAGCCCAGGGAGCGAGCGAAAATCAATTTTCATATCTGTCGTAAAGGCACTAATTAAAATGAATTGTAAACTTGGTGAGAAAAACGGTATATAGTATATAGCAAGACAATCAGCTAATGGGTAAAAAAAATATACGTTCCGATAATCAATATCAATATTTCTTCATTGTTGTATTTAATATAAGATTCGCGATGGTCGTCCGCGTGTAATAAATGAAGAAGCGGTAGCTGGAGGCGAAGGAAACGGGCATAAGTGTAAGACTTGGAAAGTGGAACGAGCCAGAGACAGAGAGATAGATGGAGAGAGAGAGAGAGAGAGAGAGAGCGGAACACGTCAAGGGTTAAGAGCGAAAAATTAAAAAAAAAGAGCAATAACTGAATAGGTAAAGCGCTTGTTCGCTGTCTAGAGAGAGAGGGAGAGAGAGGGAGGCTAAAAAGTAACGAAGAAAAAGGAGGCAGATGGAAACAAGAGAGGAAACAAAAGGGAAAACGAGCACTCGCTCGGTTCGCTCCGCGGGGAGAGCAAGAGAGAGAGAGAGAGAGGGTGAAATGGACGCGCGCGCTGATTAGCCGGTTGCTCTTCCTCTCTCTCTCTCTCTCTCTACTCGGCGGTTCGTCGACGAGGATGAAGAAGACTACGAGCGGCTCGACTACTTCTCTCCGTCGACGACAGTATAGTCACATAGCCGGCCAAGGGGTCGAGGTTAACGCCGCTATACGCGCGCGCGCGCGCGCGCCCCGATTGCGTCGAGCGCCACTCGTCGCGACTTGCGCCGACGCCGCAGAAGCTCGAGCTTTCAAGCTCCGCCTCCTCCTCTCCACTCGAGTTTCCCGGAAGCTATGCCAGATGGCGCTACCGGTCTCAAGTGAGCGAGCGAGCGAGAGAGAAATAGCTTTCGCGCGTAGGTCGAAGAGTAGCGGGATCTGGTGGTGGAGCGACGAAGCTCCGTGTGTTTTTAACCCGGGAAATTACGAACTTGTGCACCGGGGGGACACGAGCCAAGAGCGATGGTATTGACGTTCGAACGAGGAGGCGGCAAGCATTAGCGCTTTGGGATTGAAACTACTCTCTCTCTCTATCTCGCTCGCTCTCTCTCTCTCTCTCTCTCGCTCACCCTCTGTGTGTATTGATTTGCATTCGCGCGAACCGAGACGAGACTTTGATAATTTGAGCGCTGCGAGTCGCTCTGTGTCTGGCTGTTAAAAATTTTCTTCGTTCACTTAGAGACAGAGAGAGAGAGAGAGAGGGAGATAGAGCAAACTTTGTATCGGAGCGTCGAGAGACTGGAAAAGTGATAATGAATGAGATAAATTTTTTTGCTTACTCCAATGACGTTATCTTGACGTTTGTTTCTCGATTAGTTAACGTCAATTTTTTATTTTATGAATAACAATACCATGCGTTTATACCGATTGCTCTTGTTTTCTGTTGCGATTCATATGATAGCTGCGTAAAATATGACTATGATTATATTATTAGAGTTGGATAGAAAGATGGTGTAAAAGGTCAATTGCCAATTAGTTTTATATTTCGATTCAAAAACTTTCTGCCAATTAGTATCATCGGTAAAAGTTATGCGTTCTGAATACAAAATACAGACATTTTTATTGAAATGAAGTAATTAGCGTATTGGTGTACCTTTTGAATTGCAATTTCAAATTGTAACAATACAAATATACAAATTGGGTATGATGCTAATACAAAATCTTGTTATAATGGTAATTATTGAATGAAGATTTGATGTAGCGCATGTACATATTCATAATATTTATGACACTTAGTTTTTAATAAATATTATTGAGTGCGCATATTACGGTTTGATGTAAAAACAGATGGTAATATATTTTATCATTAAAATGTGGTTTCGTGATCGTGGTGGTAATCTTTTGAAGTAGAGTTTCTCTCTTAAAGACTAAAAAGGATACTTATCTCTGTGACATGAAATAATTTTTTCCAGCTTAATAAGGCTAGAATCTTACAAGTCGCGACATTAGCTGGCATTATGTATAGCTGCCTTAATTTTCTTTGTGCGTTTTTTGTACCCAAGATTTCCAAAGATAATTACACACTATCTTAAGAATCTTATGAATCGTAAAAGCATTACTTAAAATAACCACAATGAATAAAGTCATTTATTTTTCTCTTTGTATTCTGTCTTAGATGTGCATTTTAAGATCGCATTAAAAAAGTAAATTATAAGAACGCTCACTAATGACTTTCAAAAAAGTGCTTTAATGCTGCAAAAATTCCCTTCTTATGCTAATGATTGTCCCGTTTTATATTAATGCCATTAAAACTCTTCTAGAGGGGGAAAAACATTATGGGCTCTTAGTGCCACACGAACTTCTTTAATTCAATACACTAATAGCCTGAATATTTTTAAGTAAATTATAATATTATTTATAATTAAAACATTTATTTGAAGTACTAATCACTATTTTTTCTATTGTTACAGGTAAGTCCACCACCCATTGTCTATCCAATTACATAACATTAGAAAAAACTTAATGGTAAGTTTGTCTTATTTCGATATCTTTTTATGCAAAGTGTAAAATGCCAAAAAACAGATTATAATAAAAAAAAGTATACTATGAGTATTAATTAAATATTTGTTGTCTGAGACACGCAAAATCCATTCTTAGAAAATTTGTGTAATAATATAAAAATAAAATTACCTAAACAAAGCTTGAATATCCAGTTATCTGTTTAAAATAGTTTTCTGTTTTATCAGGACATGATATTTAAATGAATAAATCAACTAATTAAATGTGACATTTTTCGATTTTATGTAACCTACTTAGTAATAACATCTACGCTAGTAGCGTATAAGTTACACAAAACGAGCTTTATTTACTCCTTGAAACGATAGAAAAGTAGAAAGTATGCGGTGTTGGTCTTGTAATCGTTCCGCGAATGTCCTGTCGTCGCCAGCATTATATTTCTGTTGAATCGAGCAGGAAGCTCTTTATTCCCAAGTAAATATTATGTTTAGCGCGTCATAACGCCGCTTTATATTCCAAACACGTGGCCTTGCCCAGGTAACTGACCAGCGGCGGTCTTTTCCATTATCATTGAACTATGCTAACATCTCGGCTCACTTCCCCAAGAATGCGCGGCGCACTAATTCCTGGAATTTTAAAATTCAGACAATCTAATTAAAACGTCAGGATTTTTTGTTGACCAGTGATCATCTGTGGCACTAATCAAAAGTAGTGCGGTTTCCATTTATGGAGATCGAGCACAGTATCGAGATCGATTATATCTCTGGTTTCAAGCGAAATTTGTCTATCCTAAGTTATGTATCATAGGACTTTAATTATTACTGGAGCTATTTATATAATTTGATTTCGGCGATTAGCGAATCACGTTCTTTTTATGGAATTATATTTTTACGCCGATTATATATATATATTCGCATTCGCGAGAGACACTGGCGCTTTGAAGTGTGACACTTTGAAATGTTTTCGACGCATGTGAAATCATAAAGGAAATAATGTAGACCTGCGCATCCACCATTAGGTTTGATAATATTTCAAAGACAATATTTGTCGACCTATTATTAAACTTGAGATCAAAGTTGTTAAATGAGCCTAAAATACAAGGTGCGCGCTGCACAGAGAGAAAGATCCATTTATAAAAGGTAACAACTGCAAAAATATTTTTCATACGAAACGTCTCCGCTCTGTGTTGTTAAAGCTCGGATAGCATTTCAGTTCTCCTCTCTGTTTGCTTTACGGAGCTTATTAAGACGGTGCAGGGAAAGAGAAGAAAACGAGAGGCCATAGAACGCGCGGCGTCGCGTCTCTAGCTGTCCGTTTCACATTTCCGGAGGCAAGAGATAGAGAGAGAGAGAGAGAGAGAGAGAGAGAGAGAGAGAGAGAGAAAGATAGAGATATAGCCACTAAAAGTGTGTTCGTGGATCGATGCGAAATGTGCAGCCGACGACGACGACGAGAACATTCGCGGCATCGAAAGTGCTTAGCCGTGTTTTTTGTGCCCCCCCCCCCTCCTTTATACTCGTATATGACTTCCTCACTCTCTCTATCTCTTTCTCTCTCTCTCCCATGCTTTATATCTACTTAACGTTGCGTTATGCAACAAGTGAAAATCTTCGTTTGCTCTTTACCTTATAGCCTGCGAGCTTTAGCGCATTTTGCTCAACTTAACGCGAACGCGATGTGGAACGTCGCCTCTTTCAGATTCGTAAGCACTTAATCCTCGGTTCGGCTTGGATAATGGGGTCTCTTTTCCTTCATATTCATAAATACGTGCTTATTTTTTTACGATTTGCAAATTTTTTATCATCGAGTTCTCCGAGGCTTAAGCTGTAAGGTAAATCTAGCGCGCGTTGTGTTTTCACGCCAAGTATAAGAATTCCTGTCTGCAGACATCAGAAGTTTTTGATGTAAAACTTGGCGGTCAATATGTAGGTACGAAGTTTGCGAAACTACATTAAAAGTGTTTGCCCTCGGTATAATGTACTGAAAAATATATGAAGGATCACTACTTTGTTCCAACTTATGTAAAACTTCGGCCATCCATTCTTGCCGCAATAAAACATAAATTAAAGGGGTTCTCTCGCCTTTTATTCAGCATTAAAAATGGGACATATTCTGGAAAATTTCATCGTAAAAAGTAATTGCATATTTATAGGACGTACTATTTTACTGCTTGCTACGAAGAATGTTTTTTTCATCAACTTTGTTTGTAGATATTTTGCTATTTAGGATCTTCGTAATAAATGACAACGATAATTGCATAATAACTAAACTGAGTAATTTATTAAGAATAAGTGAAATCTTACTGTCATTGTCTAAACGCTCATCGTAGTTTTATCTTTATTTTAGTTTTCCTCATTACTCACAAACTATCTGCTAATTTCTGCTAATGTATTTTAGACTCTAATTAACATCCTCTCGACTTAAAGTCAGAAGCCAATTTAAGTTAACTTACTGTGAAAATGTTTGGACCAAAACGGATTCTCGTGTTCTTCAAACGCAATAAAGAGTTCACTGTTTTATAGTTTTCGGAAACTTTGTACGCAGTTTTTATAAATAGACCAGAGACTAAATATTTCGTAGTATAGAAAATCTAAAGATCGTCATAAGTTGGAAAACATTTTCGCGCTTGTAAAGTAAGTTGATGAAAGAATTTTTTCTTTCACTTAACAGCAATGTTTATTTTTCTACCTACTTGAGAATCATTTATTATTTATAATGCGTTTTACCAGGGTGCTATAAGTTGCTTGATACTTTCGTACTATATTTAGCTCAGGTCTCGTAAATAGCACAAGAACGTACAGGTTGCAGGCAAAAATATCCTCAGTTAATATACTTTGTTTGTTGTTTAGTTTATCAGTTTATCCTTATAATACTAAATTAAAAAACATTTTCAGGACGGAAAATAACTAGAAAGAATTAAACCAAAAATTATTTTACTTTTTTGGTATCCGAGAATAGCTTTATATTAAATTTCGATCGATATAGATTTTATATTACATCACATTGCAGCAGCATTGACAATATAGTCTTTTGAAGCTATACATTTATATTATTTTTATGTTTTTAAACATTTAAACTATATTGAATAAATTGAGAATATATAGATCTCTCAATTGAAGAATGTTTTTGAAGAACTATTGGAAAATATTTTCATTAAAACTATCACAAATATTAACAGTATTACTTAAAAATATTATCAGTAAAAACTTAATATTTTTATAATATAAAATTAAGAGTATAGCATCAATTTTTTTTTTATTTATAAAAGAGAAATTTAAAATTAGTCTGCTAAAAAAGATGCACAGTCCTGTATAAAAATATAAACATAATTTAAACAAAACTTGAATTATTGAGAAAATTAAAAAAAAATTTTATCGTATAAGTTGTATCTGATAAGGTCAGAGATGGAAGAGTTGAAGATTAGTAAGATTACAGTCATTATATACATTGATTACAGTCATTATATACGTAAAAAAATCTTAAATATTGGTTTTGTACTTAAACGACACTATTACAAAAACTTAAATTTAATGCAGATTTAAGTTACATTTGCACATTAAATTTACATGTTTTAATGGAGAAACTTAAAAGTAATTGAGATTTACATTCAATTTAATGCAAATTTACATGAATTTTCATGAATCTGCAAATTAATTTACTGAAATTTAATGTACATGCACAGTAAATCTACTTTAATGTACGTAACGTAACCCAGCTTTCATTACATGTACATTAAAAGTAATGCGTTTCTTTTTAGATACATCAAATATATTGTACCATGTACAATAATTTTGATTGTACATGTACCACGTATAAATGTAAATGTATTAAATTTAATATATGTGTACATTTAATTTGCATTATTTTTAAGTTTGTACAATAACAGAAGCTGGGTTCCAGTACATACATTAAAGTAATATAAGTACAAATCCAACAATTTTGAACAGTGAATGTTTTGAGTTTGTACCAAAACGATGTGTTTAAACAAATTAAATCTATTGCGAAAATAAAACAAAGGAATACAAAGTAACGAAAAAATAAAATTCTAAATCTAAAATGTCTTTTCAACATGTCCATATTTATAATTTACTACCGTTCGTGGTGATTTCGATAAAAGAAAAAATCACCTGATACAGAAATCGAGTCAAAATGAAAAAAAAACGCGGAGAATAAGAAGATTAAGAGAGTGCGCGGAAAAATGCCAGTACGAGCTTTTAAAAGCGATAGACGGAAAAATAACGAGTGATAAGGATGAAAAAAGGAGGTACAGAAAATATGATAGCCAGAAAATATTGAGTAAAAGGAATTCGTGCAGTCAGGAATATAGAGTAAGAATTGAAACTGCTCTTATTTAGATTTTAAAAAACTGGTAAAACATACTTATTGAATTTAACGAATTTAAATCGTTAATAATTTAAAATGTTTTATTTCATAATAACATCTCTAAATGAAAACTGATAATATTTAAATTTTATCGAAAATAGGTATATTAAACCACTTACAAAATACCTCCTTTTTTAAAATTGATTTTTCATCAATATTTTCGCCGCAAATTTTCAAACAGTATTTTAAATTAAAAATGATTTAAGTGTATAGATATATACAGTAAAGTAAAATTTGTAAAAAAATATTTATTATAAAAATGTAAGAGAAAAATATTTAAGAATTTGAAAATTATAATTTAAAATACAAATTCAGTACTTTATCAAAATAAATTATTGAAAATTATTGACTTGTAATGTAAAGCATCTTAAGAAATAAAACACTAGTAATAAACAATTTAAATAATTATTATTGATTTATGAATTTATTTTTAAAATTTGTTCAAATTTCGTCGCTAAATGCAGCTATTAATTTCAACGGCATTTACTACAGCTCATTTGAAGTAACTATAGATGGGATACTAAACTCTCGTAAAGGTTCACGTTTATGATCGCGTACGAACTATAACTGTAAACGATTACATCCAAAAGAAATTATTATTGTCTCCTTCATTTATTCCTTAATTATGATAGGAACGATCGCATTAAAACCTGTATTTATTTCTATATATTATAACTTTCTCGTAATCGATATCAAATACATCGTGCGGAAAGTTAATATGTTGTATTTTAACTTAATTATGAAAATTAATACGCTCATATAATTCAATGCGCTTGTTTATAATGCAATTTACTAAACACCAGCATAAGATTAACGTATTTCCATTAATTTTCATTTTTACGAATACTCGCTTCTGACGTTCTTGTTTTTAATGTTAATAAACCCCTGTCAATTGCAGTGTAACTATACTTTCTCAAACAGATTTTAATTAAACTGGAATGTTGTTAAATTATGTCCATTATTAAAGCTGAAAACTAACGTTGAGAAAATTTATTTTGTAGAGAATGAAAAATTTTCTTTTCGATCGTTAATTTTTTTATATAACTATAAATTTTCTTTGCGATAATAATTAATTGTTTTTATATCACAGTAATCACAATCTAGTGCTATATAATTTTTTAATTTATTATTATATATTATTTGACGCTAACTTATAAAACTTAGAATACCATTGCGCTCTGTTAAGAAAGTAACCATTAATATTTTAATGTATTTCATACACATGGAATTTATTAATACAAATTTTTAAAAAATCGTGATCAATTATAAAAAATTTTTATATACAAAATCTTATTTATCAAGCTCCAATTTCACGGTAAAACTTTAAAATTGCATCTCAAGTCATAGTCTTTTCTACAGCTGATATTAAAGCACGTAACATCGCGGTTAATCACCGGGAACAAAACCACCTCTAGTTACATTAAAACAAAAATTGACAAAAATAAACTTTAACCGTATACACAACCAGTAGCAGATCTCATAAAGTTCGCAACATCGTCCACGCACTCTGCGTTATCCGATTTTATTCAACTAAAATTTATTCAGCGCACATGTACCGAGCAGACCATTAGACACTTAAAAACAAAAGAAGGCTGCGTGGAGTCGAGCAGTTTTATTGTCTTCTCTCGCTCGGTACACGACAGAGCACTTACGAAGTAAAAAGAATAAGCACTGCAGGCACATAGAACGCAGGTCGAGATTCAGCAGCGGCAGCGCGATTGAGAGAGAGAGAGAGAGAGAGGAGGAAGACAGAGCTCGGGGAAACATAAAAAAGTATCTCTCGAGAGGAATGAAGAGCTCGGACGCTAGGAGATAAGAAAGAGACAGCAGCGGCGTCGGCGGCGTGAGATCGGCCCCACGCGCGCACAAGTAGGAACGAAAGAAGCCGAGGAAAGGAGCAGCAGCTACGTGGTATATATAAGAGAGAAAGGAAGGGAGAAAAGAAAGAAAAGAAAAGAAAGAGTAGTGCAGAACAGCCAGCAGCGACTCTTATATGCTCGCTGCTTACACTCGTTGGCCGTCGCCGCCGTCGCCAAGAGGGAAAATCTAATATAAACGCGGGCGCGTCGTGTGTAGCGGCATGTGTCCCGTACATATAGTAATACAAGACCCGAGCGGTGTACATGTCGTCTGTGCGGAGGCGCGAGCGACGCATCGCATGGCACACGTGAGAAAAGAGGCATACACATCGGGCGGGCGGTTCAAAATAATCCAACTATACTCTCTCTCTCTCTCTCTCCCTCTCTCTCTCTCGGGCTCTCCTCTATAAATACAATAACGAAAATTCAGTCCGGTGCTCGGCGTCGCGATGTTCGGCTGGTGCTGCTGACGCTGACGCTGCTCGCTATCCGCTGCTCTTCTCCCCCTTCCGGCTTATATACCTATACACAGCGAATTAAGGCCCATTTCCGTGAGCCGCAAATCTGCGCGCTATAGAGAGAGAGAGAGAGAGAGCGAGAGTGAAACGCGGGCACTCAGCCTAATTTGCGGCGGAAGTAGCTGGGGAAGCTGCACGTGCGTGCGCGAACCTAGGGAGATCGATCGATTCGACCAGTGCCGCGAGAGATGTACATTTTATAGACCAGAGATTTTGTGCAAATGTGCCGGTGATATTACCACTTACTGATCGGATTCTGTGTTTGCGAGGTGGCGAAAAACCAAAAAGAAAGAAAGAGATAAAGAATATAACTGTACAACGAGTGCGATGACGAATTAGGCCGCGGTGTCTCTCTCTCTCTCTGTGCTGTTGCGCGTATGTCTGTGTGTGCTCAGGTGGGAATTACCGAGGAGCTGGCCACAGACACTCGCCGAAGTCTGACAAGTGGTATACATGTGTCATGTGGCTCTCACTCTTTCGAACTGCTGACGACTCGATATACATAACGTCGTTGACTTGTTGATCGTAGCGTACATGTGTGTGTTTGGTGCCTCTGCGCCGATCAACGCGATCAATGTGTAATATTGATACATAATCGCGACTTCTGGCGCTTACTTAAGCATATCGAATCTCGCGTCACAGTCGCTTATCGCACCGACTTTTTTTTCGCAATATTAAGTGACGCGCGAGAAATTACGCGGTTTCTCATATACAAAGTCAGTAGTAAAAGCGGCTATATCGGGGCCAGTGTGTGTAATGTGCACACACCATCAGCTGCCAAAAAGTGAAGCTTAACAAGTATACGGGTCGGGATAAAAATCTACTGCAGCCCAGGAAAAACACGGACGAATCGTCGCGCGACTGCCAAGAAAGAGTAATATAGCTCCCACACATATTTATCACGCGCTTATTCCGCATCCAACGAAATATACCTAATCGTGCATGAATCACACAACAATAAGCCGCGCATCGGACTCTCTCTCTCTCTCTTCTTTCCCCCTTTCCTTACAAGGTACTTAAGCGCGCGATAAGTGACCATCCGAGAGTCACACGGCAAGGGAAGTGAGACATTTAGCTATTATATACATCGAATTCCTCGAACGACCAGCAACGTTTTCGAAAATAGACAAAGGAAATACCCGATGACAATACGCTGTCCACATCCACGGACTATACGATCCACCCGCGTGCTCCGGGAATCTCGATTACAAAGCGCGCGGTCGGCAAGTCTTTACCGGTGCATCGGCAGCGATGATGGCGGCCGAAACCAGATAGGATATTTATGGAATTGCCGCGCTGCGGCTACTACGACGACGACGACGACGACAACGGCGGCGGCAGCGGCGGCGGTTGTATACCGCTGGTGCTGATGTGTGTGCAACCGAGAGGCCGACCGAGGAAATACCTGCATGCGAGTGTGTCGCCCGCGCGCGAGTCTCTCTCTCTCTCTCTCTCTCTCTCTCTCTCAGTGCTGCGGCAGCATCAAAAATGTAACCGACACACACACACGGAGAGACACACTTATACGCACATACCTATACGCATCTCTGCTCTTAGAGTCGTGTAAAAATAAATGATGCCGCCGCTGCTGGTGGTGCTGCAGCTGTAGCAGCCGACGGATGCTGCCATGCATTGAACGGCTCAAACCAAATAAACCACACTCGCGTACACACATATTATACACACGACTCGCGAGCTCTCCTCGATAAGTCAATTGAAATCTATAGGGGTATACATAACACCCACTTAACGATTCTAAAATATACTCGCCGCGAAGAGTAATGTTAATTGATGATCATCAACGTTGGGATAAGAGACTTTTAGCGGATCGATCGGTGTTTTAATCGGTAGTGTGTATATAAACATTACGAGCGCGCGAGAGTTTCTGGTGGCGCGAGGAGAATTAGGAGAGAGAGAGAGAGAGCAGAAGAAGAAGAAGAAGTGAGTGATCATGGAGAGGCTGGATCTATTGGAACAGATACGTCGGAAGGATAGAAGAAGACGTAGAGGCTGGACCGTGGTTGTTGGCCACGAAGTTCGGTAAGTAACCAGGCAGTGGTCAAACTACTACTAAGGGCTAAGAGGGAGGCTATAGGAGTTTGCTATATGTACCCGAGCACGCACGTGCTTCGAATCGCAACGCGTTTTTAATTAATACAAAGAACAACTGCAATTTGCTCCAACACGTTGCGCATGCGGCGAATTTCATATAATGGGGAATTGTGTTTATATTGGACTTCCTATTATTGATAAAATTATTATTTTTTTATTAAATAATTTAAGCTTCTCGTTTGAGAGTTAGCTTAGATGTATGCAAGTGTATCGATGAACATTAGATTCTATATGTTCATAAAAACTCTTTATTAACGATAACGATTGCTATTTAAAGTTCAATCTAGTATCGTTCTACTTTATATAAAAAATGTGGTGGATTTATTTTACTTGCGCTATTTTCTTCAAAGACATGTGGTTATTTTTAATTAAGGTAATAAATTATCATTTTTGTGTATGTAGTCAATCCATTGATTTCAATGTTCAATCAATGAAATTCCCTCAAATTAATTAAACAGATGTCAAACTGTTTTATTTGATCAAAATAACAATATTATTAATAAACAAAATCTTTTCTTTTTACATTATAAATATAAATATTATAAAAATATAATTAATTGTTTTTTAATAGATGAATAAATATAGTAATAAATATTTTACTCATGATTGTGAAAGAGCTTTAAATAACTATAGTATAAAATTATATTTTTAGTGTGTCTAACTTTTGTTGTTAATAATACAATGACCCCTTGTTTTATTAATACAATATATTCAACGAAAGAATAGCCAGTGTTCTATTATAAATATATATTTCATAAAACAAATGATTACAGACAAAATTTATCTGTTTATTTCACTTGAGTTCCTTCGATTCTGGGGGCAAAAAACCATTATTCTTTGTATTTTAAAACTCTGAAGTTTTTTAGTTAACTACGAAGTTATACGAGAAAATATTTGGAACAAATATGTAGTGTTTATTTTTAGTTCTCTTGATCGTGACTTTCGACGATCCCAAGAATTTTTCGACAAGAATTTCAAACATAGAGGTACTGCTGTGAGAGAGAAAAAAATAAGTGTTCTCGAGATAGAGGAGATTAAAAGAAGTGCGTAACCAGATTAATTATAAAAGTGTGCGAAAAAAGTAGAACAAAACTCGGTCTTGTGGATTTCTACCATTGGACCTGGTACCGCGTTTGCACGGCGATAAATCACCAAGCCTATGCATCACCTTAATATGTCATCCGTGAAAAATTTAAGACATTTATAAAAATATTTAGCTCGCTTTTAGACCTCGTCGATTGTTTATACACTCATAGAAAACATGACGAATTATTGAATCTTTAGCTGATTTTTCTATTTTTAATGCTCGTCTACGCGATGCTTTTGGGAAAATTTTGTACAGCTCGCGCTTTTTGGCTTTATATAATTTGGTTAAAAATAATTCGCGTTCTCACGCATATGTCCCGATGCTATAAATTTGTCAGTCGAATAGTAAACTCGAAAGTAACAGTCGAATTTATGAAAATTATGATGTTCTAAAAGTCACCGTGACGTCAATACGTTGGGTGTTGGATGATTGTCATCCAACTTAGTTATGGCTTTTAAAGTGCCGCAACTTGCCTTTTTATTAACATGCTGAGAGCATGTCCATTGATTATTGTTACAAATATGATGATACTTAAAAATTTAATAAATAGAATCTGTCATTAGGAAATCGAGACGAATTTAATGCGTTGACTATCGTTTTGTCTGAAAATTGATTGAATTGTTTACGCGTTTTAGCTTACAATTGGTGCTATTTCAACTTTAATTTAAACTGGTAGTGTATGGTGCTATAACCCCAAAGGAGGAACTCGGCGTTTTTGTAATAGAAAAGTAGATATATAATACATTACTACTTTTAGAGTGCATAAATAATAATTTAATTTAAATAAATGAGCTTCTTTTTTCAAAGGGAGAGTTAAAAAAATATAATGAAAGTTCGATTAAGACTGATGTGTCTTGTTATTCTCGGTGTTATCTACTTTCATACATAAATATTTTCTTACTTGGAGAGTATCACTTCTTTGGGTCACGGATTCGGTTAAAACTTTGGAATATGCTTTCTGTAGCCAAATTATGAAAAAAATTATTAGTAGTACGATCCAATATTCGAATTTTCCGAAGTTATGAGCAACTATACTTCTATTTTGAGAAAATTGAATAAAAAGCCATGTTTTATTATTTTTCGTAACTAAGCTTGTGAATCCTCTAGTACAATTATGTACATGCAAAGTGAAAATAGAAAGAAGGAACTGCAATTTAAGGCTTGTAGCGTATAAAAATATTGATTTTTTACAAAGTTGTAGAATATTGAAAATGGTTACAAAATTAATGCAAAAAAGATATCAATTTATACAATTTATTTGTTATCAGTTTTTGGGGTTAATTTTGACATATTTTCAATCTTCTATAACTTTGCAGAAAAATCAATATTTTTATGCGCTACAAGTCTTAAATTAAAGCTCCTCCAATCTATTTTCATTTTGCATGTACAAAATTGTGCTAAAATATTCATAAGCTGAGTTATCAACAATAATAGTAACGTAGACTTTTATTCAAATTTCTCAAAATAGGAGTGTAATCGCTCATAACTTCGGAAATTTCGAATGTTGGATCGACCATCGCTTTGGTTTTTTTTTCATAATTTGGTGTCAAAAAGCACATTCCAAAGTTTTAATCAAATCCGTGACCCTAAGAAGAGATACTCTCCTAGCTAGTATCCCTATACTAAATTTTTCTGCATTCTGTAAACGACTGAAAGTATTATATATGTCTACTTTAGGTGGCAATTTTCCGGATTCCCGTTTTATATTTATGGATTCTATTGAACATGATGAAAAGCAGTTTTCCAATTTACAACTACATCTTATGCAGGAATAACATGAAGATAAACGTTACGTAGTAACGGTAGTACTAACAAAAAATCACTATACTTCTGTTAAAGTTTAACGTTACATCAATATGTACTATCTATACAATTTTTCCAGATGTAAGATAAAGTTTATAAGATAACGTATAATAATTTAATACAGTATATTCTAATGGTTCAATCGGGAATTACAGTCAGGTAATAGATCCAGTGACTAGGCACGCATAAGCGCGTAGTAGTGATTGAAACCGCCAGTGTAAGAACATTTTCCTAGGCTATGATTGGTCAAATATGTCTAAACACTAGAGCAGGTCAATCAGTATCACTGTTTAACCACTATAAGGTCTTTTACCTTACTATCCTGCAACGTCAACGATTTCACGTAAATTCTTTATTACGGTAAATCAAGAATTTCTTTAAACTTTCTGCAATATCTTTGCTGGGAAACTTGGCAAAGACGTGGCAGATTTTTACAGCACACTATTTACATAAATTTATTATCTTTACATAATCATCGATTGAATTAAAAATCTCCTCCTAACACCAGTATATCTATAGTTACGTATGGAAAATACGATACACACACACACAAATAAATGAACGAAAAGACTCTATACGGATACTATAAAATAAACAGCAAGCGACCATGTTGTTAGTACACACCATGTTTATCTAAATTAAAAATTCCACACAATTTGGCCGTGCACTCGGCTCGCGTAAAGTGTACCGCTCCGGCGTAAGTATATATCCTTGGGCCAAGAGCAACACACAGATAGAGAGAGAGGGAGAGAGAGAGAGAGAGCACTTTTATCAGATAATGAACCTGTTTCGCCCCGGCAAACTGTTGTGAGACACGCGAGAGCGAGATATACACAGTAAAAAAAAGGAGCTGCCCCACAATTTCACCATCCTGTCCACCGATCTTCTCTCCTATATATAAACTCATCCAACCTGCTGCTGCTGCTGCTGCCGGCGAACGCATAATATTAAATAAATTACTTTTCCGCCGATCAATCGTTAATCGAATTAGCCGCCCAAGCTTCTGTTGCCTCCCAGACATCATAGCCATATAGTATATACACATATGTATATATGTACACACATAGCTACACGATGTACGAGTATATAGCAGTCAAGGTTGACCTTATACGGTGTATATATATATTCGTGTGTATATACCGTAGGCGATTTGCGCGTCGATGTCGCCGTCGTCGTAGTCGGCCGACGCAATTGCGAGAGATAGAACGAGCGTGCGGCTGCGCGTCTAACCCACTAAATAATTCAGGCCGATGATTAAACCAATCAAGCAACTTTGCCGCTGTTGCCGCCGACGCTATACCGCTACTGCTGCTGCTGCTGCTACTGTTGCTGCTCTCGCGCGCGAGTCGCTTCACTGTGTGCATTAATTAAGAAAAGTACAGCGAACGGAGCGCATGACCGAGTTATCGTCGTTGCTTTCTCCCTCTCTCTCTCTCTCTCTCTCCTCTATTTATTAAAATGGCATCGAGGCGAGCGCTGCTCTCCGTGAGCTTTCGTCCTAAATCAGAAGGCAGATTAGAGCTGCGGGTAAATCGCTGCTGCTGCTGCTGCGAGAGAGAGAGAGAGAGAGAGAGAGAGAGAGAGAGAGCCGATAACGTCGCGCGCACTCGCGCGTGGCCAATTAATATGCTGATTCCTCTTTCTCTCTGCTTGTTTGGGTATATATACGGCGATACGTTTCCGTGCAGAGAGAATGGGATTTAAATGCGCGCTCGCGATTGGAACGAGACTTTGCGAGATCCGTATTCTCGGCTTTTTAATTTGGTTGCGCGGAAAAAGTATTTCGAGATTTAAACTTTGAGGATGGATGTTTATTGTCACGATTTATATACATGCATCGTACCTTGTTTTTATGTATTACCGCAGAGTTTTACACAAATTGCGCGGTACGCAAACTTTGGTGGTATTATAGTTTCTCGCGTTTCTCAGCAAGGAATAAGGAAACTTTCTATTAGTCATTGTATGCAAAATCATTGCACAAATTTACTCACGGTACACATATTTCCCAAACAAGAAGCGTATATAATAATGGAATGTAAATCGCGCGAGTTTCCCATAGAGCACGTATACAAAGTCGCACGTTATTTCTGTAATTATATAGTGTACCTGCATCACCTATAGGCACATTATATAATATACATAATTTGGTGATCCGGTATAAAAAGTCAATTTCGCGGGCGGATGGGTTTCCTTGCTAAGCGCGCTGTTTCGTATATGAGCTTTCTTTTTGCCTTGATATTGTGAAGGATCATATCTGGCAGGGCCTCTTAATTAACTGGATAATGGACGATCGCGGTGCAGCAATTTATGATTTGATCGCAATTATATTAATTAAAAATATGTAGCGATAATACCCTTATTATTATTCCTTAAAATAAATCGAATGAGCTCCAAGTATTATATATCTTCGATTTATAACCGATATTCTATCATTTGCCTACAATTGCATTTTATCGTATGAGTAAATCCTCAAGTTTATAACTCTGGATATTGAACCGATAACTGCAATTGATCCATTATTAATTAGACGTTGTTATAGACAGTCAATCAGACGTTTCGTTAGAGGGAATTTACAGAACTTGTAGTCTCAGAGTAATTAGGCATATTCTCCATGTTAGCTGAGACTCGGTAAATTCAAGCGTGTGTTTAGTTATATATCGGTTTGTTTGAATCTATTTGTACGGCTCCATGCTCAATCAGTATTGGAACGATTGAAGTCAACTTATTATTAGAATTATGCACTTCCATGATTAAACAAGAGTATTTTTGAACTGATAATCAATTTGTATCAAGAGGTGAGAGCAAGTATAAATCCTAAATATAGTCTAAAATTTAGGATTTCATCCTAAATTTTCATGTTAAAGTCGAAGTGTATATACTTTGGTTAAAAAAATTAATCTGATTACTTAATGGATGAACTCAAAAAAAAAATCGTTAATGATGTAAATGGAAAGGAACATAAAATTACACGCATAAACGTAATAATGTACATATAAAACCTAAACTACAAAAAACTATTGCGTAGAAAAAAGAGTAAATCTCATTTTATAATTTTGCAAATCTAAGCGGATTTGTCTTATTCCTACTTTGTCATACACATCCCCGAATGCATTAAAATCTGTCAGCTTTATGAGATAAAAATAACTTATAATTCTGAATATTTCTTGTACGTGAATTATCACTTATAACTTTCGGTATATTATATATCGTTCTCCAAAGTCACTGTGATTAAACGTCAACAAAAGCCTCTATCCACTCGTCATCTTCTCCATCGACTTTCAAGCGCAGAATCCTGCGAATAGCTCGTATATTTGCGCTTAAATTAATAATAGTAAAGCCAGATCGTTGGCACACAATCCCAGATCCCGAGTAACTTATCAATTCCCCAAACACAACACATACCGCAACGGCACACGTTCAAATCCACGAGAGGGAGAGAGAGAGAGAGAGAGAGAGAGAGAGAGAGAGAGAGAGAGGAAGAGAAAGAGGAAAAAAAGAGAAGCCGAGCCCTGACCGTCCAATCCACTAGAATATCAAAGCCAAAGTACTAAAAGAAAAGAGAAAAAAAGCGCTTGGTCGCGCGCGCGCTCGCCATCATGGTTAAGAGTGGATTATCGTCGCCGAACGGGTATAAAACCGAAGAGAGAGAGAGAGCCGGGAAGCATATATAGGCGAGAGTATAAGCGAGAGAGAGAAAAAAAGGAAAAGAATCAGCCGCCCCATTCCGCTCCATATTCCCCAAGTCGCTCGTGCACGTCCATCAGCATTATGGAGCTGCAGCAGCAGCAGCAGCAGCACCGGCAGCGCAAGCGAGTCTCCCTCTCCCGAGTGTATTTACACAAAGCTCGCTCGAGTGCACTATATATCGATTATCGCCCACAGGGTCGACTGTTCTCGTCTGCATCTCTCTCTCTCTCCCGCCCTCGCTCTCCGGTGGAACGAAGCTCACGACTTTATCAACGGACGAGACACGCGGGAGAGCTTTTACCACCGTCGATCAAGCTCTCTCTCTCTCTCTCTCTCTCGGTCGCAAGCTCGATCTCCGCCGCACCACCAATCGGGATTTATCGAGCGCCGCTATACGGCAACAGCCACTGGCGGTGCCATCTGGGTAAGCTCCCGGCCTCTTAAAGCCTCCGCTAGGTGGCACTGGGACGACCTAGGAGAGGAGCTTCTGTGCGGGGGTGCACGCGAGAAACTGGGCCATCGCCGCGGATGACGCGTGCGACCATGCGCACGCATACCGACCTCCACAGCTACTTTCTCTCTTTCTCTCTGTGTGGCTGCGTGCACACACGACTCGTCGAAACATCGATGTAGGCTTTGGACGACTCATCGAGCAATGCATATATACCGTGTCCTCCAATGCCTATACCGTCTCTCTTCTATACGCGTATTATAAGTGCATTCAAAATTTATATATATATTATATATTTTCTGCCGAAGGGCTCTTGTTCCTCTAGATATCACCAGGATGTGTGACCTTTTTTTTTATTATATTATTACTTTTGTTGCTAGGCTTGCAAGTGTGTCAGCTGTGAGGGTGGTTATTATTTACGTGGCGGGGAGGTGGATGAGATATTGGTGCGCTATTGTGTACGCGATTATGACGCGGTGGTTCGAAGTGTGCGTGCACATGTTGCATTGCTGGCTTATTCCTATACCTTGAATTTCATATTCAAATCTGACAACACAACAATATTGTATTTTACATAACTATGATTATTGTCGTGGGAAATATCGTGAAATGTTTTGAAATGCAATACGTGTATAATATCACCGAGCTTTTTCACAAATGAAAATACGAGATTGATACATATCGGATTTATGTACCTAACTTGCGGTACAATTCATTACAATTTCTTTTATAGATTATTTAAATCATACAAAAGAGAAATCGGTATAGCACTGGGCAATTTATCAGTATTCCCTATATTTATGCAATGCAGTAATAATTATTTATATGAAAAGTTCGAGATTGAGTGTACTATTCATCTATTATACTATTTAAAATAGTGAGTCTGCACAATTACGACGGATTCATTTAAAAGAAAACTGCATTATATATATCTTGCGATAAAAATAATTGATGCCCCAAACAATACCAAATCGGATTGCCGCGCGACTCGCTTGAAATACTCCAGACATCTCCATTATTCGAATATAACGCAAATAAATTCTCTCGCCCGAAAAAAAAAAAGAAAACATTTGAAATTCATTAAAATACATCGTTCCGCGCCCCAGTGCGGCACGAGCTGTGTAATTAATTCCCATTCTATTTTTGCAGAAACGGATTAAAGGCTGCGTCGATTGCGTGTTAACGCTCTCCCCCTCTCTCTCTCTCTCTCTCTCTCTCTCTCTCTCTTTGTCTCGCTCGAATCGTCTAAAATAGGCACGAATGCAAAAAGTTTTCTAAAAATCCTCTCTCGGATAAAAACAGGGGGAGGGAGAAAGGGGTAAGTGTGCGGGCTGCTTTGCATCGTAATCGAGACTTGGCCGCCACCACCACTACAAATTGAATTTTCGGACTTAATGAAAATTGAGATAAGATCGCTTGCGTCAATGGTCACAAACAGCTCTACTATGCGACATATATTAGCACACGTTCCACGTGATTCTTTCGTCCGTGTATGTGTAGGCAGGAGAATAGTGAGTGTATCATCGGAGTTACGGATATACGTTTCGAGGTAAGATTTAGGAGCAGTTTCCGTTGGGTAGCATCTCAAATCGAGGGAAGGTACTCTAGATTCCTGCAAAGTTGGCAGGGCTGCTTATAGATACCTACTGTGGCTTTCGATCTCGCTCCGGTCCGGTTATTAGGACAACTACTTCTGTCAATCTTATTTTTTTCATTTCAATTTTCATTTTGCTTCTTTTTATCAATTGCTGTTTGGTATTGCACAGTTCGGTACAGTACTGGAGTAACAAAGAAACATATAACAATCGCATGAAGCAATTGGCTAGCTGCGATGTAATTAAGTTTTCTACATTGAATATTTATTTATTAAAAAGAATATTGGAACCAATTTTTTCCGTTGCATTGCAATTTTGTTTATTTTAATAAAACGTTAAAAATATTTCGGATCATGCAACGCGCTGTTTTGTAAACAAAATTAATTGAATAAACACGCGATTTAATTAATCACATCAAATGAGCACACAATAGTAAAATTTGTTACATTCTTTTTAAAATAAAAGAGATCAACTTGCATGTGTGTTATTTAATTAAAATATAATTATAATCTTTTGTTGAAACATTCATAGAAGTTGCATAGAGAATTCGAAAATCTAAAGAAAACGTTTTAATTACGGATTTTAAAACTTGAATAAATTCATGATTTAACAATTTTACCGCTTTCATAATATTTATAAAACGGTGGCTTTTGGTACACCCGCATCTTTCATTTACTAATATGAACTATGTATCATATTATATACATAGTTCGAGCATGCGGTTACACCAAAACCCCGATAAAATTCAAACGTTCAATTCTGCCGCAGTTAATACATCATAATATAAATTGTCCAACAAACCTGCGAACTAGTAAATCTTTTTGCGCGTATATAATTCATATACATCAAAAGCCATATAAACACGAATTAATAATTGTTTCGCGAGATTGCGACCGTACGACCCAAATTGACACGCAACTGTATATAATATTATTAACGTCGCAACATTATTTAATTAATTATTTAAAGAATATGGGAGAAAAGGCCTTCGAAGAAACGCATGATGTTTGCCCTCCAAATCCAATTATTTAGCTGGCCTAACGAAATACTTTAATAATGCGTTGTATTTTAATTAATGTGGATATCATAATTTCACGTTAAAGTACGGGCGAGCGGGACTTGATTTTATAAACTCCACATCGGAGATTTAATACTGTAGTTAATATATATATATATATATAATGTATGATAAAATCGAAATTATATTTGATGTCGTATACGAGTGTAGATAACGTTTTCGAGTGCACGTAAAATAATGCATAATTGAAGCATTGTTAATTGGCTTTTATAGACTATGAGAAATTAACTTCCTCTCGTAAATACATATTTGAATACATCTTCTGATACGGTAACGCGATATAACATTGATCGCAAGTTTGACTTTACAGTCTCGAAACTTAACAAACAGCCCAAGATCTTATATAAATATTTTATTACATATCCATGGAGAATAAAGTTTACGCTACAGCTTATTCAATAATTATATCGTTCAAACGATAATAAACTGTCGTCAAGCTCGTACTCCAATTAAGATATCTATCAAGCACAAATCAGTTTTTCCCTATCTACCGAGACCAGAATCTTATATATACTTGGGTCGAGCACGTTAACTTTCTATCTGCGCTTCATCATTCACCTCCATCCGTCTTCATTGCCTCCTATCGCCCATTTCATTCTTTCTTTCTCTCTCTCGTATCGTCGATACGTTATCTATCCTTACCTTTACCTCACTTTTACGTTTTTATATATCCATCAGCCATTATTTCGAATCCCACTCTCTCTCTCTCTCTCCCTTGCTATCGCCCTCTCTTTCTCTATCTGTCGCTCGCTCCGAAGTTCGTTCGCCTCGCAATTTTACTGGCGAATGGCGCAAGACGGCCAATTTCCGAATAACCCGATTTCCTGCCATTGCCATGCGCTCGACATTTTGATGCGCTCGCATCCGCCGCCGACGCGCCATAGCCGCCACCGACATACCAACCACTGCAGCTCTCCTCCTCTCCTCCTCTCCTCCTGCCACTTTCCAATATGGAGAGATACCCTGCGTAGTTTTCTCCTTGTCTCTCATTATTATTACCAGTTTATACTACGGGCATTTTCCTGATAATGTGCACCGACATCGAGTTTGTGTATATGTGTATAGGTACGTGTATTGGGCAGAGGTGCATTTTAAAGTTTGCCAACTCGTTGATTAAAGCCACCTTCGCGGCACTTGGCAATCCTTGACCCCCTTTTGTCAAGTGAAGCTGAAATTTTAGTCGTTATAGAGTTATACAGACTTTATTAAAAATTACGGATTGCTTTGTCAAAGTGCGCGCATTCCCCGCGCTGGGATAACTTTACGAGTGCAGTCGGCAACCGCTGCATTTCAACTTTTTTTTTTATCGTTTTATGAATTACGAGGACAAAGGGTGAAATATTTTCATCGTATTTTCTCGAGATCGCCGTTTATTAACTATTTTTATTTTTTTTATTTTTAACAATAGCGTTCAATTTATAATACACATAAAACTTCAGAGTACAAACTAAGTCATTTAGTTTCAAGGAATTAAGTACCAACTCTGGTGGAAAATTGACAATTTCTTATGGTCGTAAGCTATTTCATCGCTATAAAAGTAAAAAATCTGAAAATATTTGAACTAAATAGTCATTTTTTTAATCCTAGGAAATTTATTAAATTTTTTATACTAGGAAGTTTATTCCGCAATCAAGCAAATAATTATTAGCAAATAATGTAATAACAGTCGCACAAAATATCAGCACGCGAGAAGATATGAGAAAATGTAGGGTAATAGGATTAACAAAGACATGACTGTGTACACGGAGATTACAGCGTTATACAAGGAATGGATTGACAGCTGCACGACTGGGCGCATCAAAGCGTGCAACGGGAAAAGCTCGATATGGCCCCTGTAGCGCCGAAGCACTAGAATGCTTCAGTTTGTTTAGGACCGACAAAGTTAGCCGTGTATACCGGAAGCTCCGATACATATAGAAAATTTATATTGATGATCCGGGCTTTTACTGAAGCACAATCATTCTGAAAGAGAGAGAGAGAGCAATATCCACGAGTAAGTGTACAGAATGGCTAAGAGTAACAAATTCACCGCGATACTCAACGGTGTATATGGAGGCGAGGAAGGAATAAATGCATTATAGGATGGTTATATGTAGATAAAAGCTTAGCGGGCAGGTGATAAAAAGAATGCGGCGCATAAGAGAATAGCGGGGAGGCAATTTAAGTGTACCCAGAAACCGCCGGAGAAATATAGCATAACGGCTTCGCGGAAGATGAGATGTTGCTGGATGAAATGTGTAGAGAGAAGCAATTGTAGATGAAAATGATAATCCGGTGAAAGTATGTTATAATGGCAAACCTGATGAGTTACCTGGAATTGAAATAAAATTAAGAGATGAAGGAAAAGCTTTAGTGGTTAAATTATTACGATGGGCTTTGATTAAACTTATTTAATTGGGTATTATTAATGGCGAAAAATTGTCTCAGGAATTGCATGAAGATGACGACTAATTCAGAAAATAGTCGAACAAAGTGGATGAATCCTTGTGTGAATTAACCCTGTTTTGTGTAGAACGAACATTTTTGTGTTAATTTGTCATTGACGTGGAAAACGTATAAAATAGTTCAGAACTTTTGCGCTATCGATGTTTTCTGGACTGAAAAATGTGCTCTTTGCTGAATGTGAAGTTAAAACTTTCAAAATTCCTGGCTAAAAATTAAATGTGTGCTAGAGATTTATTGGCAAGCAGTATTGCTCTTCGCTCAAGAAACTTTGTTAATAAATAGTTGAGCACGCGAATTCGTCAAGAAATAAATATTATATTATGTATATTATTTAAACCTTCAGGTATTTTAATATATACTTGGAATTTTCGATTACTTAGAATAAACACTCAAGTAATTGTAAAACCGCACTAAAAGATTGATGTCCATCGATATACCCAGGAAAAGGAAATAAGAAACTCGGAGAGATAAAGTTGCTTTAAATGAGTGTAGTGATTGGGTAAAAGCATTTGTAAAGATAAAGAATAGAAAAATAGTAAAAGCTGTTATACCAAGAGGATGGAAGTACGCATTGCATAAAGCTGGAACAACAAAACGGAAGCAAATAAATTTAAAAATATATAGGAATGTACAGTCATTTTAATTTGAATATACAAAAATAAAATCTTGTATTAAAATTATATAATTAATCAACGGTATAATGGAAGAGTTAATAAAGCAATATATCATTAGTGATTTTTATAACTATCGATGTAGATATAGAATCTTTTGCGATCTATAGATTCGATAAGATTTGAAATAATGGAAACCACCAGAGTATCCTCGAGTTAGATCAAATTAGTTAATTCAATCGAGTTAGTTAAATCAATTATATTTGGGAAACATAATCTTAGTTACAAAAAACTTAGAGTAATTACTATCACGGTAAATAAGTAATGTGTTTAACTACGATTCATGACCAAAAAATGTCCGACTTTATGGTGGGAAAATTTTCTTACTTCATCAATGACTCTCGCAATAAAAATTGTTTGTGCAGTTGATATTACATCATTTTTTTCTCAGTAAAGCATGAACAAAGTGAGTAAATCCCAGTCGTGGTGCGGGTAATTTAAAAATCTCAAGACAAAGTGTACATCATAAATATTGGGAGAAGAATGAGATCCACTCTCGGCTTTCTTACCTTATTTGAAGGCAAAGATACATAAGGCTTATCCCGATTAAATACCGTTATCAATGCTTACGACATGAATCTATTATTGTATTACATAGCGTGTGATAAGACATTCTCACCCTAAGCTTGGATGTCACGTTAATTTCTTATTTTGTGCGAATTAAATTTATGTGTATCGCCGCAGACTACTTTAGAAACCATTTTTATTATTATTATGATGCTCAAACACTGACTTCATTGGGTTTTTAGCATATTCCATGCTAATTATATCATATGCTTTCATCTTTTAATTTCACGAGTTCAAATAAGATTTCGCTTCTACAATTTTAAACTGTTGAATGAAATAAAAATATTGAATAATTAACGTAAAATCAACTTGGGAATGCCGATAAAGTAGATTCCTATATATCTTACCAAAATCGGCAATAACATTATTATAAAAAAAAATATTAATTATATCGTTCCGATAAAATTAATTAAAATATAATATTAAACATAACTGACTTTCTTAAATAAATGATGGAAACAAAATGCTGTGTTTTATAAAACACGCATTTAAACTGTACTTTTTAAATACAAAAATACCCGCAATCTGCACTTGATTAAAGACCGAGCACTGAACTAATTCAGATTTACGAGAGCTTATTTGCTTCATAAATAAACCCTCTATAGTCTCGGTACTTAAACTGCATTAAGTGGACTCTGAAGTTGTTTGTTTTATAGACATCTAGTTTTTCAACGTTTCCTCAAATTGACAGATCCACTTCAAACATCGGGAAATAATAAAAATCGCAGTCAGTTTATTGGCACTTAGCTTCCTCAAACTTAATTATTTGTATCAATATGTATGTAATAATTTATAAATCTCCTTTATTCAAAACTAATAATAAAATTTTAGTTTTTGCAATTAATATATAAAATCTATTTGTGAATCACTAATATTTGGAAAAAATATTCAGTTCTCAAGGTACTCTCCTGTTACCGAATGCCGTAGAAAATCGCTTTCTTGATAATATCATTATTTCTCAAAAAATAGCAAATCTCAATGTTTGAAAAGGAGAATGCCCACGGGTAATGCTAAAAATCCTTGAAATTTGAATTAAAGTTGTAACCTTCCGAACCGGTACAATCCTCTAGAAAATAAAAAAACATGAATATTAAAAAAAAGTTTGATATCCTAAGGTAGTGGGAACATGAAAAAAACTGTAGTCAAATATTGAAAGAAGTTTCGAAAATAACGATAATGAATAAAATGAATTTTAAAATTTGAAAATCGGCTTATCCGTTCTCGAGATACAGATGCATACTTACACACACACGGAAAAAATTTTCACAAAAATAGTTCATTTTTACTTCAATGATAATAAATAATGTTTTAAGCATTTTTAGAAATAAACTTTTATCACTAACTCTGAAGAAGCAACAAATATAATCAATATGTGTACAATGAATTGAATATTTTTAAAATTCTAATAAAATTTGTATACATAGAATAATAAATTTTTAATTGATTTTTATTGTTCTGTTAATAAATCACTTCTTTATTTTCTACACTAATAAATTTCAAATTTAATTCAACTAAAATATTATCGCATTATTCTATTGAGCTTCGATGTTCCAACTCCGATCAATGGTTCAAATTTACAAGTAAATGAAGAGAATTAGATAAGCATCCCGTTGCTTGCAGTTTAGGCATTGATCTAAGTTGGTAGCTGCTCCTCTCAGACTATGTTTCGCGAGCTGAAATGTACGTTTGCCTCGAAGCATGCACTTAGATCGTTTACATAGAGCAACCGATCAGAATAGGCAATTCAGCAAATTATAACGATCGAATTTGCTCTGACGTATTTACCCTCGGGAGCTATTTTGTATCGTATACGGTGGATGCTGTTGACTTAATTCAAATTGGTGTCGAGTACCTAGACGGAATATATATTCCACAATGACGCGTAATACGAGATGCATCATAAAAGCTATGCTACCGTCATTTCAAGCTGTGCGATTAAATATTGTACAGCGATAGTTGCCAGCTATTACCGTAAATCAGTATATAACTAAATCATTTTCCTTGATTTTTTTATATGAACTTTAATATAGACAATATATCAATATTATAATAGAGTAAATTATAAGTCGAAACCGTCGGATCATGCATTGTTTCAATCCTCAAAATGACTGAGCATAACACCCCAACTTGGATTTCTTGCTCTAGGATAGAACTCAATTTTGCACCCATTATTGTCTATTTTCCCCTACTACAACAACAACAGTCCTTCCCAGTGAAAGAGTCGGCACTAACTTCAACTTCAACTAGAGGTCGAAGTCGCTCGATGTAAGTGGTTATTCAAGATTGACAATGTAACCGACAGACTGTTCACTACGAGAACTTTGGAAAGCCTGAAAGTTGTACATTACAAGCGCAGGGAGAGGATTGCCAAGACGAGAGTGTCCAACGGAAATGCACTTCGCAAGGAAATAGGCCGGTATACACACGATATTACGGAAATAAAGTTCAACCGCATGCTGCGAGGGGTCGATGAAAATAAATATTTTGCAACCGAGAGGCGTGTCACTTATACTCCTGGGTGTATTGTGAAAATTTTGTTTGGATCTCGGTCGGCCGAGAAAATACTAATTATGTGGAAATCCGCTTCGTTGAAAATTAACCGAGTGGATGAACAGTTGCCGACCACATGACCAGTGGAACGAGTGGCGTGTTGTAATTACATCCCCTTTGACTGAAATGTAGTCAAGGACGGCAGCAACGGCAGCGAATTTCAATGCGCAGAAAACGAGTGTGGCGTAACTACTTCGCACCATAAACAATTCGTAGACTTTAATGATTTTGGGGGTGGAACGAGCCGCGTTTATCTCTAGCTGGACGAAGAAATTAAATTCGTGCATTCTTAAATGTAATTTAGCTCGGACGGATAGCGAGCGCGGTAACGAGCCGATGATAAAAATGCTATTAATCTCCTTGAATTCTGATTAATTTATATACTAACAGATATATGCAGCATAGCCTTGAAATAACTTCAAATTAGTCGTTTACCTAGGCGAAAAAAATAATACCGAAGAACCATCCGAAAAGGACGACGGAAAACCTCAGGATTCAAAGCGAATCAACAACCGGTACCAGTTCCCACAAGCACGTTTCACCTCATGCAATATGTAAGTACCTTAAATATTGGCTTAGACTCATTCGAGGCAATAATCGTGATCCAACTGCAGAGACTGCGGCAACCGAGAACGAGAGCGAGAGAGAGAGAGAGAGAGAAAGAGACAGAGACGGAGGGAGCAAAAGACTTGGACCGAGCCAGTAGTTCCAGTCGAGCACTAGCCAGACGTGATACGGCGAGCGCGTTTGACCCTCTTGCAGCCTCTCGCTGCGCCAGTTCTCTCTCTCTCTCTCTCTCTTCCTCTTGCACCCCCTTTTACGAGCATTGCGTGCACGGCGGTCCCTTGCGACTGGTTTGACGTGCCGCCGCCGCCGCCGCCGCCGCCGCCGCCGCAACCGCAATCATGGCCAAACTAGGAAACGCGTGGGTACAGCGAGAGCGAGTCAAAGGGTGGCGCGTTGGGAGAGACGAGAGAGATCGCGGAAATGTGGAGCGTAGACGTGATAGGTATAGAGAGAGAGAGAGAGAGAGAGAGGCCTGTATAGCTGATGCTAGGAGTGCTGCGCAGGGAAAATTAGCTCGTGCGGAACCCGTAAAATGAGATGTTTATTTATTACCCCCGGGCGAGAGCATTGCAGCGATTGGGCCGCGTGCGTTCTCTGTTTTGTAGCTCTAGCCGAGGCTTTAGATTTGTACCCGAGCACCGGTATATAGGGGAATGGCAGGCGTATATATGTGTTGAAATTAATCGTGAAACGTCGGGCGTTTGCATTGAGTTTGTGAATTGTACGAGTGTGCTGGAAAGCGAACGTTTGTCCTTCAACGATGCTAATTGATGCGATACCCATACTAAGGAGGCCGAAACGAATATCGTACTCGTAGTTTATTTAATCTTGATAGTGATAATTTCTCCTAATATAAGATATAGAAAAGTATTTCAAGATATTGTATTTAGCTAATTATCCAAAATTTACTTAATTCTTTGTACTGGGCATTTTTATAACATCGTCTGTACTCCAGCATATTAAATAGGCTTTGACAACATCTAATTGATGAGTTCCGTTGGTAGCCCTGGGGCCAGAATGCATTAGAATTCTAGTCATCCTCCTTTTGTAAATATTCAATTTATAATAATCGAGTCACGAAGGTTGACGATGCTCGGCAAGAGTCATCTATACTAACCGTGTTCTCGACTGGAATTACTGGCGCGGTCCAAGTCTTTTGCTCCCTATCTCTCTCTCTCTCTCTCTCTCTCTCTTGCTCCCTCGTTTTTTCTCTCACTCTGGTTCTCGTGGTTACCGGAGCTTCTGGAGCTGGACCACGATTATTGTCTCGAGTGAGTCTAAGCCAATATTTAAGTTACTTACATATTACATGAGGTGAAACGTGCTTGTATAGGAGCTAGTGCCGTATGTTGATTCGCTTCGAAATTGGAGGTTTTGTCATCCTTTTCGGATAGTTCTCGATTATTTTTTGCCTAGACTACCATAGAAATTAACAGCAGAGTATAAATAAGCCATGAACATTAAAATATACTAAAATAGGTATTACATTAACTAAAAAAGAAAATTTAATACACTTATGTAGTAGTATTTGTACAGTATTTATATATTATCATTACAGTTTACTTAATTTACTATTTGTTTTGATAATTAATAATAGACTTAGTATAATTAATTAATTCCAAACTGCAAAACAATACACTTTTTATTAAAAGTAATTATAAACGCGAAAAAAAAACACTTTGATTGTGACATCCGAATCTTTGGATTTTCCGGTCAAACAAACGATTTTCACAAAATCAACAGCGCATATAATTTAAAATATCAACGAATCATACTTGTATAAAATAAATGAAAAGAATTAAATTCACTTAAAGATAAAACGACAAATAATTTTGGAATTATTTGATCATCGAGCCACAAAGATTAATATAGACAGTTTCCATTCCGTTTAATGTTTAAATAAAACAATAAAAAGAAATATAAAGAAAATATCAGCGAGAGATGAAGTAAGAGAAAAAGCACACAAAATAACGGTGCGAGTTTGTCTTTGTACCTTTTGTATCTCCGGCAGACGAGTTGGAAGCTTATACACACATATATATATATATCATTGCATCGAAAAAAATGTCACGTAATAACAAACGAACGTGCGGCTGCTGGTTAATGAATGAGTAGCCGAGCTATATATACTATACTATATACTGAGTACATACACACATGTTATTCATTGAAAAAGCCGAAAGCCTACCGATCCGCGAACACATTTTCCGTTACGTCGCCACTGCGGAGATCGCGTTAGATAATCAAAGCAGTTTATATCGCAAATTATCAAGTGTGGATAGTTGGAAGACTTGAAAATGTTCCGCGTGAGTGTACTTGAACTCGATTCGATAAAGTCTACCAAATAATGCTTTATGAATATCATTGTATTTAGTTGGCTTTGATGTTTATAAGAGTTATTGAGCTTTGAACACTTTTAGAATGCCTATTGCTAATGATAATCGTCTAATTGTTTTAGGTAGTTAGTTGGTTGGTCTGTTCAACCGTAACGACCCTATTATTATTAGCACCCTTTCTTACCTCGGAACATTAAAGCTTTTACTCAGTGACCAATAATTTCCATATGTTGTTTATTATTCTTAGTTAATTATGAAGGTTTATTAACTATAAAATTTGAAATGATTGTCTTTGTAGAGATTTTATCAATTCCGTAAAGTTGAATTGCAATAGTATCACATGTTATAATACTCTCTATTGTTTAAAACTTCATTGCGAATAATTAAATAGTTTGATTGCAAAAATAATTGGAATGGAACAATAATAATTTTCATTGTAATCTGCCAACGAGTCAATCATGCGTCGAGAGAAAGCAAGAAGTCCATTTTCTAAAAGTTCGGAAACTAGATTTCACAAATTTCCATATCCCTTGGGACCGGGAGTCCCTGACACAGTCTGTTGATTGTCGTAGCAAGTTATTTCATTTGTGAATATTTATACGTAGCTCAAATTAAAAATCTGCTACATATATTATTATTTCTTTATGCAGTTTCACTTCTGACAGCGCCAATTATTATTCTTTTTCATTCGCGAGTATTGAAATCTTATAAGCGTTTGTCAAGTACTTTACCATCAACCTAAATAAAACTATACTTTCTTCTTCTACTCTTCTTCTCCTTTGTCTAAAGTTTGCCCTATAGTTATCTTTAATAATTTACGTATGTATGGTTTTCACAAAGTGCAGTTTAAAGTTTTCTATCAGAATCGATTAGCAAGTAAAAATGAAAAAAAAAGAAACATCGTAGCTTTTGTTTTATCAATATTCAATTTTAGAAACTTCGCTTTCCAATGGAGCGATCGATGCTTTCGAAACTTTGACGAAAAACAATTAATAAGCAAAACATAGTACCTATACAAGATTCCAGCGAGAAAAATATTCATAAATTCTTACGCAGAAAATAACACGAGGATAAAACATTCCATGAAAGTTTAAGTACTTGCAACTTCATTGTTTGTTCCAATCTGAAAATGGTATTTGTGCAGTCCAATTTTTCGCATTTCACATTTATTTACCGCGGCTTCTGTGGTAAGCCAAGATCCCGAGAAAAATCCGTGGCAGGAAAAAGAGCCTCGATAGGGTATGCAAGGGCGGGAAAATTTACGAGTCATCCGCAGCCACTGTCGAATTTCCCGAATAGTTGGGCGCATAAAACTCTCCGCGACTACGAAATCCTACGTAACAAGAAACACCGCCAGATGGAACTGTACGATTAAATGAAGCAGCACCCGTAAAACCTATCGATCCCTTTTCCTTATATCCCCCACACCAACAACACTCACAGAAACCCCCCCACAATGCAGACACCTATACAAACTATCTATACAAATACACAAGTGCATCTTCCCTCTAACGAATACAAATCCTCCATAGCGACGTCCAACTAGTTTCCTCCGTGTCTTTAAACTCTGACTCTGTGACCTTTTTTCTTAAAATTTTCTGTTTTCTTTGCACGTTGAACTCGTTTTCCTGATTCTTCTCCTGGTATATTTTCTTTTCTTGAAGAGACTCAGCTGGAGGAAGCTTCTGCGGCTTGAAAGTCATGAATAAATTTTAATATTAATATAGTTTTTTGCTTTTCTTTTTTACATCGCCGCTCATCTTAATTATTTGTTCATCGGTGCTCATTGATTTAAATTACAGCTCTGCTCCATCAATATGCATTGACAGCTAAACTTTTCTTGGAATTGTTATTATTTATAATTTTTGTACGTGGGGCAAATAAATTTCTCCCAATTTTCCCTTTTGTAGATGTTTTCTTGCGCCGTCAATGTTTTCTTCTGCATTTTGTATCCATCTTGCAGCTTTTTCTTTCTCATCTCGTCTTATTTTCATAGCTTTTCGTTTTTTTTTTTCACTTTTTTCCCCATTTCACTGGTTTTATAAGTTTTTCTAAGAGCTTCTTGTGCACATTGCAGTGCTAGCGGCGGAAGATTAGAAATTATTGAGAAACGTTATCAAATTTGTTGTTATATTTCAAATAAATATTTTGGAATACATAATATTGAATTAAGTTTATTTTAATAACATTCGTAATTTATGTTTTATCTTGTGTGTATATTATGCCTTTAAACTGAAATTCTAAAAGTAAACATGTTAACATTATCAATTGGTTAAAGGAGCTGTTATTGATGTAAATAATTACGTCTATCAAAAACATAATTTTGTATAATGTTCATCTCGTTCATAGAGTCGCGTAAATATATTTAACTGTTTTCAAATTTAGAGAAGTGTGGAATAGGAAAGTCGAGATCAAAGTGTGTTTATCATGAATATTTTGGTATCAGGTATATACTTCGTAGAAGGAAATGGGACTGTGAATCATAAAGTTCATATATATTATAGTATATATTTAAATAAATAAGCTCAATGTAGCTTTCAATAATTGTTTTTTTATTACCTTTTGACAGCTTCAGTATGTATACATATAGGATGAGATAAATCAACAGTCACAGTGACTTAAAATAAAGATACCTAATCAATATAACGTTAATTACTTTTAAAATCGTAATATCATTATTGTATTTTTTTCCCATCCATATTTATTATTAAATATAATATTTAAATATAGATATTTATTTTATGAACCATAAAGCGTACTCACTAAATTACAACTGCATTTGCATAAAAGACACCTAAGATCAATCTTTAATTTTTCAAATATTATTCTGGAAGCCCTTATATAGACGGATGTGATTCACTATTTCGTCGTCATACTGCAGTAGCCTTTAAGCTGATACATCTCCAATATTGCTGATATAAGGAAAAGTTTAGAGCGAGATGAATGGTGTCTATAAAGATATATAAAATGAAAAGATTCTATGTGAGGCTTTACTGCGCTATTATCGAAAAACTTTATGCGCACATCATTATTTGTTTATTTTCAATATTTCTCGTACTTATATTGACCACATTAAATTCGCATTTATTTCATAAGTAAACATATTGAACACTAAAGACTCGATCAAGAAAACGTTAAATTTATGGCATCGGTTCATTTACTTTCTCTTACGTTGTATTATTCTTGGATGTTATTTAATTTTTAACTTTCTCTTATGCCGATAAGTCAAAATAATTACTGCTATATTGTTGTAATATAATCTCACATAATTAAAGTGCAAGACAATATTTTATGTTGACATAAATAAAAATTTTAAAATATGTCACGTGCTGAATAACACGACGAAGTAAGAATATAAAAAGAATGTCGCAAAAATCTTTTTTTTTCTCTCACAAAGAAAAACGTATGAAATTCAAGTTCTCATAAAATAATAAGATTTGTGAAAAGCTTATAACCGACAAAAGCGAAGTTAATGAAAATTCTCTAATAAACTATAAAAATTCTGTTATAAACAAGAAGAAGTATACACATTTTAATAGACAAACTTACAAGTTCATCCTTGAAAGTCAGCACTCGTCACTCTAATTTTCCCATCTCCGTATTCTTTATCCACAAAACTTGTCCGCGCAATCTTGTCATCTCATAATTCTCTTTACTTATCTGGTATCTGTTTCGACTATCTTAGCAGTTGAACTGGGTGGCTCTCGAGTCTGGAACGCGTCGAGAATCTCCGCGTTATCCCGGGCAGAACACGTCTATTGTCGATGTAAGACACGCTCGAGACACAGTGTCAGAAGGAAGAATGGCTCGTAAGCTCGCAGCTTCCAAATTAAGCTGAGGCTGCTCGTGTCCCGAATTTCGCGGTGCAAAAATGCTAACGATGATTATCCGCTGTCGCCGGCTCTTCTGGTCCGTGGCTGCGGCTCTCACTCGTCACCTCCATCCTGTCGTCTGTTCCGAGTTGTCTGTTACTACTGATATTATTAGAAATAGTACAATAATACTGTTTGCGAGATATACGGGTTACTTTCGATGTGAACTTTTCGCTCGTTTCGATGTATCGTTAGCTCTTGTTTTTTTTCTGCGATGAAATCGACAAATGTACAGCTGTGGCAATTGCAAAATTATCCCGCTACAGTGCAACCTCGCAACATCTCTGAAACTTAATTACCTACTTCAATACTTTCAATTGTTCTTTGTTTTGAAAGGAAACAAAAAATTGCTACAATTAGTGTCGCATAAAAGACTTAGATTGAATGGAATAAACTCCATGAAAAGAATTTTACGCTGGAAACGAGTTACTCCGCTGAAAGTCATATAGTAAACTCAATATATAAGACAATTTAAAGTTTTTGTACTGTTGCAAAAACTTTAATTTTCTTTCGTATGTCCCCCGATAAACCATCTTTATACACTTTTCTTTTTGAAACAATAAGCTATTTATAGTTTTGAGCTTCCACATCGTCATTTGCTTAATTTTTGCGCGGCCTTTTATTCCTAGCTCGAGCGATGCGCAGATGAGTCGTATAGTCTGCCAAGAGAGAGGCTCGAAAGCTTCGAAGTAGTGGAGGATGGGATAGAGAATTTTAGATTGAAAGTGAGAATAGTTTCACCTGAATTCCTCGGTCGGAAAACTGAAAAGCTTTAGCTCATTTCTTACTATAGTCAATCTTTCATCTGCGGATATAGTTACAATCGTTTTCGTAAGCATAATCAAGTTGATTCCGCAGATCCACGGGTTAGCGCACACGAGTGGGTTATTGAAATCTTAATCAAAAAGTATAACGGGCAAGACGCACACCATCCACAAAATAATGCCACCTCGCGAGATTCAATTAATACACGGCATCTTCCCCGTAAATGTCTCGCACAACGGTCGACTACGTAATCCCGGTAAAGTAAGGGAATCGAGGACCGAACAGATAGTTGGCTGTATAGTGCACGTATTCACTGCAACAATCTGTACGGCCATGCACATTAAAATTCACCGTATGTCTTTGCGCACGTACAGTGCATTTTCTCCGCGCACCACCATCTAGTAGTACCATCTCAAGGATTATTATACATTTCTCTGTCTGTCTCTCTCTCTCTCTCTCTCTCTCTCTCTCTCTCTCTCTCTCTCTCTCTCTCTCTCTCTTATTGCAGAGCTGCATATATCCGGCATTATCCTGCGGGAACATGTCGAAGAAGAGTCGACAGCCAGAGCGTTTACTTTAAGACATCAGTGATCCGGAGCTTCTATTTCTCTTATCTCTTTATCTCTCTCTCTCTCTTTCTCCATCCCTCCATTTCACCATCCATGTTGTACCTGGGCGCCGCCGCGTGTGTGCAGGAGCGAGCGAGATAGAACGCGCGCGAGAGAGAGAGAGGGAGGGAGTCATGCCCGGCGAGCTGTGCGCGCTGCTGCTGCTGCTGTAGCTGGCAGAGCCGTGGTATGGAGAGCATAATGTGCCCGAGGTGGTGTTGGCGGCGCGGCGCGGCGGCGGCGGCGGCGGCAGCGGCAGCGGCACACAGACCGAGTGAGCGAGAGAGAGAGAGAGAGAGAGAGAGAGAGAGCGAGCGGAGCGCGAGCGTAGTAGGGACGACGACGACGACGACGTAGACGACGAGCCATATTGGCTCAGTCCAGCAGCAGCGTGCGCGACGGCGGCTGCTCTCTCAGGCTCTATATAGAGAGCTCCGGTCGGGTCCTCTGCGCGCACACTCTCGACACTGTATACACAGCGGGAGAGCTGCTGCTGCTGCTGATACACATTTGGCGCGCGTACCTCTCCGTCTGCTGTGTGTCGTCGTCCGCCACGGCCTAATAGTCAACCTCGCGGACTCGCGCGCGCGCTAACGAGCCTCTCTTGCCTTTCTTTCCTCTTTCTTTCTTTCCTTCCTCCTCCTCCTTTTTCCTTCTCCTCATCCCCTCTCTCTCTCTCTTTTTGTATACATCGAGCTCCAGTGTATATCTGCTGGATCCGCCAAGAGTTTCGACGTGGGAGATCTTTGTGCAGCGAGCCGCGACACACGCGCGCCAATCCAGAAGCTGATCGTGCTTATTCACTTTCAAAGTACGGACCTGTGTGCCGCAGTTGCTGCTGATGCTGCTGACTTCTTACCTCTTTCTTCGACCGCTCGACCGCGGCTCGCTCTCTCTTTCTCTCTCTATAAAATACGAGTGCGGCGTTGTAATGGATAAATCTTTCTCTCGTGTGTGGGTGTGTGTGTGTGCGAGTGTGGAGTTACAGTACCGGATCTGTAATCTTCGTCGCTCGCGACCGTATCACCTTACACGCCTGCAGTATCATATATTGTTCCTTGCCAAGTGACAGCGAGACGCAGCAACTCTCTCTCTCTCTCTCACTCTCTCTCTCTGTGCGTGCGTGTGTGTATGTTGCGAGTCGCCACAAAAGGTGGAACGTGCGCGAGCATAATGTGTCGGTAATAAGCCTCGAGGTGCTGCACAGTTCGCCTCTGTAGATCTTCGGTACAGGCTCTGGGATAAATTAAAACGAGGACGAGTCGAGTCTCGGGTCTCGATATCTAGGATATGATAATAAGGAGCGCGACGGCCGCGCGTCTCGGGAAATATAGAGGGTTCCATCGCGTGGCTCGTCGCGGTTAGATTCTTGGGGGACGGAAATGCGAATCCTCGCGGCAACGCGGATTACGTCGTTCGTTCGCGTGGAAAATTGACTGACGCGGGAAGAGCCTCAGGCATCTCTGCTGCTTCTGCTTCCGCTGTGTATTCGTTTGATGTAACGCGTTGGTCGTGTTATTTTCTGATGATTGGACGTTTCGACGGCTTGTTATACGAGCTCTTTCCCTTTTGCGTAAGATGTTTTATGAATGACACGCTTGTCACTCGACGTCGTGACTCTCTGTCGGATGGTTTTCTCATCGAGTCTCGAAAATGTCGTACATTCCTTTTTCTCTATAGCGCGAAAAGTTGACGCGAACGTTGCTTTCCGACGTAATGGTATATTGCTTAGGAAATGAATCGAATGAAATCGCTCGATAGGAATTTTTTTTCCGGTATACAAAGTGCTAATTTATTTGCGCGGTAAAAGTAAGAAGGTGGGGAAAAAAAAACAGTAAATTGCTCTAGTTCTCTACTACGTTTTATGTTCCACTGAAATATTTGGCTATAGCGGTGCAGAGAGCTCATTTAGTTTATCGAGGATCTTTGCGTGCAAAGTACATTGTGCACGGATCGTAAATTGTAATGTACGAAATATTTCGGTGGGAAAAGCCAAGCGTGATCTTGTTGAGTTTTTAAAGGTCAAACACATTGCTTCGATCGTTTCGCGATATTTCAATTTCGCCAAAAGCAAAAGCAAAAAACAAAACGTTGAAAATTACTTTCTTTAAAAGTGAAGGAACTAAAGAATTCAGGGCGTTTTAAAGTGGCCTTGTTGTAGGCGTAAATGTTATTTGAAATTAATTAACATAAAAGTAGTTCGCTCGCATTCTCTGCATATTCGTTTATTGCGTGTAAAAATTATACGGAGCTCGGAATAAAAGGCTTGCGTAAATGTTTGACTTCTTGAAAACGCGCTCTACTATTCGATAAAAAAAAAGGAAAATGTATTGCCTTATCGTGGAATTATTGGCCTCAAGGCGCAGTAAACGAGTAACTACACATCAACAACAAACAATTCTATGTGCGCTAATCGCGCGGATTCTTTCGCAGGAAAATTACAATATACCCGCGTAGCAGCGCAGTAAATTTCGTTGATAAATCTAAGCGCTTTTTTCCCAGCTTTGTATAACAATGCAGGTGTGTATACCTAATTTATCGGTCGTATAAAGCTATTGTTGAAGATACCGAATTGAAAATTTTCTGTTCCATAGAAAAGTAAATCGTTCTAGAATTCTTATCGGCAGCATTTTCTCAATAATAAACAAGTCATCGTAAATTTGCCTCGTTTGCATATTTGTATTTCCACACGTTATACCGCAAACCTCGCGTTCTAACAAAAAAAAACTAAAACCTCTCGCAATTTATATTCTGTATATATATATAC